>JACXGK010006555.1:0-28361 GCA_016801125.1 Novumbra hubbsi
CCCCCCCCCCCCCCCCCGACCAGAGTCTGACGCGTCTCTTTCACTAGGCTGAGATTTGTTGAGATGTCGGACACACAAAGAGACACAGCACGAGCGTCTGGTGTGGACAACAAAGTGGCTTTCGGATCAAGGTGACTGGAAAAAATATGGTCCAACATGAAAACAGTCAGTTCGTTTTCCAGCTACAGGTCCATTTGGGAAGAACAACAAGTCGTGAATGTTCCCAGCATAAAACCCGCTAATGTTCTGGCCAATGGGTTGCTCTAAGCTTTGGGGGAGTCAAGCAACAGAGAGCTGGTTCATTCGCAACATTCTGTCCAGTCCTGTGGGTTAATGAGGTCATGTTTATAATTCCGGAAAGAGAGAAAATATCTGTCATGGGGAGGGTGGCACATCCAGCCTGTTTGTCGGTAACACGGTGTGGCTGGAAAACTAATGGTTAGTGACCAGTTTGCCTCCTCAGTTCAGGCCCAGAAGCTGCTATGACAGAGCAGTCATTCATGTAGCAAACTGATGAATGTTCCACCGGCACCGCAAAGCCATACTGGCCCTTAATGTTCCTGTGTGTGTGACTTACACCTCAGTCTTTCCTCTAATGAGGAGAAGTCATTTCTAACAGCCAACCTCCTCACTGAGCCTTCTGAAAATGGAATTAAAAAGGCTGATCAAATTCTAAAATAATTAAGTGGTCGCTCCTATATTGCACATACACTGCTCAAAGACATGAAGGGAACACTTAAATCCCACATTGGGTAGTGACGAACGGAACATATTAAAGATCAAAATCTTTACGGTACATTCCGTAATTCGTTGAGAACAAAATGACGTAACGGTCAATGAAAAACTAAATCACCAACTGATTGCGGGCTGGTTTCAAACTCTCACTGTGACACGTGGGGGCATCAATCAATCTAGCCTGCTAGCATTTTCTCTAACTCGAATAATCCTATCTCCACATGAAAATGGATCTCGGAAAATACTTGTCCTCATCCAGTTCCGAGAGAGAAACAGCAGGAACACTGTGACAAATTCCCCAAAACATTAAAGCTTGTGCCGTAACAAAGAGCATCTTTGTCCATTCTTCAGGGCAAATTAGCCACCTCCTTGTCTAAGGCTGGGACACAATTAACGTTAGCAGTGGCTCCTATGACTCAGACATTGGCCACATTCACACTGGTCCCTTGCTGTCTGATTCTGTGTTAATACAGAGCTTTGTGAGGCCAGCCTGCTGGACGGATTTCCTGCCCACTCAGTGTGCTTCATTGTGACCAGAAAATCTCTATCTGACCCATGCATCCAAACTCACAGGATTGGCCAAGCAACACAGACTTGTAGTCTAGCATTTTATTTGTATCCTCAGTAGCAACAGTGTCCCGGGCTTCATACAAAAACATGAAACATTACGTAGTACAGAAAAAGGCATAAACCAGAACAGCTCGGGGAACTAAGACGTACCAAAAATGAAGATGAGGATGGGACGAGAACCAGAGAACCCCAGGAAAGTGAGGGGTCTGAGGATTTCATCCCGGTACCGAACAGCAGTCAGGGTACCGTTGGCGACCCGTTTCTAGTATATGCCTCCTCAGACCATCAGTGACTCACTGCCAAACCAGTCATAGGCACACCATTTTGCAGGGCTCTGGCATTGCCCCTTCTGTACCTCCTCGCACAGAGGAGCAGATACAAGTCTGCTGCTGGGCTGATGCCTTTCTACGGCCCTGTCCAGCTCTTTTTGTGCAATGGACCATCTCCTGTATCTCCTGCATGCTCTGGAGCCTGTACTGGGAAACGCAGCAAACCTTCTTGCGACGGCAGGTATGGATGAGCCCCCCTGGAGGAGCTGGACTACCTGGGCAACCGGAATGGGCTGCAGGAACTGCCTCATGCTACCAGCAGTGACAAGGACACTAGTCAGATTAGGACACTGAGAAATCAATTGTCCGCGGCCACCACCTGCAAAACCATTCCCTTTTTGGGGGTTGTCTTGCTGTTGCCTCTCCAGGGCACCTGTTGTCACGTTCAGTTGCACCCAACCAGGTGACATTGATTCACAATCGCTTATGCTTCCCAACTGGACAGAGTGATATCTCTGAAGTTAATTTGACTTGGTGTTATACTGTGCAGATTACATGCTCCTTAAATGTTTTCAAGCAGTATAGTTCCAGTGTGTGATCCAAGGGGGATTAAGGGTTACACTATAATTATGAGACTGCTCAGAAAGGTGAGGGTTGGTAGTATTCGCTCCTCATTACACACATTCACTCTGACAGAGTTTTTTTAACAAGGTCTCTAAACACTTCCATTATCACATTAATGCTGTGAGACAGGGACCCCCACTAATTCACCAGAGCATGTCTAGTTTATTAACCCTGGGTGCTGCTAGACTAGGATAACTAATCCTTAGCTTGGATAACGATTGCCAATGGTTTGAGAAATTCATACATTTCATTTACGAATGGCACCTAGAGAATTGCAGAAATTAATTGATCTTGGGCTTAATGACATTTCACAACTAAAATGACCCATCACCTCAATGCCAACAAGATTTATCCACTTGCCAGAAGAAAGTCTCAACTCCATCCAACCATAGAACCCAGTTCCCATCAAAGGTCCAATGATGTTACAAACTGCAGGCACTGACATTGAAGTCTTGAGGAATGTAGAATTACAAGCCTAATCAAAGTTCTGGAAACGTGACCCAAAGATTGCAATTCTACCTGTGATCCCTTTTACCACAGGAACCATCCACCTCACTGTGTGTCGAGGCATAACACACTTGGGTCTTCATCCAGAAAGATTCATTAGGAATTCAGAAAGCTAAATCTGTAATGAATCCAGAAAGATTCATTACAGATTTAGCTTTCTGAATTAGCCCCAATGGTGGAGATCTGCCCCAATGGTGGAGATATATTTGACATGTAGACTTTTTAAAGGTCACATTTCAGTAATGGTTTTAAATCAAATCAGACATCCATATTTAATAAAATAAAATAAAAGTAAAGTAAGAATAACATTTATCAATACGACACCTCCACTATTGCGCAACCCATTCTCAGCAGTAACAAATTAAAAGTCCTCCATGACTCATTTATTTTGCCTCAGACACAATGGGGTGCCGGATAAATGTTTGCAACACAAACAGACACCTGCAGATGGGCATAACTGTGTCTCAACTCCCATCCTGATCTGACCTTGGTACGTTACACACCCCATCCCCTACATGTGCCCCAAACCGCCAACACGACTAATAACACATGACCTCTTGCCTTGTATCTGGGAGATGTCAACGCAACTCAAGTGCATGAGGTTTTCCAAGACACATGATATTGCTGACACGTTTTGGAATCTAGATACACTCTACAAGTATGGATGCATTTTGAATCATTACCTACTCAAGTGTCAAACAACTATTAGATGAAAAGTGTAACGGACTCACCTCAGAACCAGTGGATGGAAGACAGAAGGACTTTCCGCCCTCATCACTTGGAAAGATCTGCAACAGAGATAATCAGAGGCTTATCTGACTTATTCGAACCTGTAGTCATCGAATAAAACAGAAGTAACCCATAGCGACAGACCTATTACACAGACAATGAGTGTTATTACATAGCTAATGAAAGTGAGCAGCGAGCGCCTGGGGCTTTGACAGTATATCCACTGAGTGGACCCAGCCAGAGGCAATCTGTAAGGCTCAAAAGGGAGGCAGTAATGAATAGTGTGATACAGGACTGAGGCTAATACTGCAGTGTGTCAGGAGAAAACCAGTGAGAAGATGAAAGACCAGGCAGCCAGTCATGGCAGAGAGATGGGTGGGGAACTCCGCTCACTCTCCAGACGCCCCTCACGCAAACTCTACCTCTTCATCTCTCCCTCTCCCTCTTCTTGATCCCCCCACCTCCCTCTCTCCACTACCTCCTCCTGACTGATGTAAAGCATGTTGTGACAGTTAGGCAGGCAAGCGTGAGGAGTCCCTAAGCCCTACTGGAAGGGTGACTCTGCAGGTTCCAGGGGATGACAGATGACAGCACCGCTCTACAGTAGTTAAACACAGCTGAACCCGACGTTGCCTTGTTCAGGGAAAACGAATGAAATCATGTTCTCCCTTGACCCATGGTAGTACTAGTGACACACAGTGCTAGTGGACGCCAACATTCTCCCCCCCACTGTGACATAACTGGCTGGGATATACAACTCCATCCTCTCTAATCCTCTAGTAGCTTTTTGACACAGGTCTTTTTGACACCGGTCGTGTGTCTTTTTGGACCAACATGCTAACAGTCTTATAGATGCATTTCCTCCACAGCCACCTGACGAAAAATCACTTGGTTTTGTTTAAAGGGTCTTAGGCGAAATCGTAATATCAAAAAACAATTGCAGAAGATTACACTTCCATAGCTTGTACAAAGAAAAGAAGAAAACCACGTAACGTTAGGTGTAAAGTACATTTTATTAAACTGGTGTGTGCATCGCGGATGTGGTTTCTGGCGCTCGGGGGCCTTCCTCCTCTGTGAAGACAGCGTGTGCTGTTATTGGCCCGGAGCGTGTCAACAGCTTGTTCTACACAAACACTGCCATCCTTCCCACTCCCCCGTCTCACTCCTTCATGTGAGGACGGCTCAGGCACCTGTTCAGTGCCTGTTTGCTTCTGAGGTCTCGGAGGCGGAGGTTCAGGCGGAGGCTCGGAAGCAGAGGCGTAATCATTGTGATGTCTCCACCCATTTGTTCCCGCGCTCTCTCAGTGATTTCTCCTTAGATCTTGTAGAAATGCCAACGAAGCATGAGAACCCTTTCGTCTGAATTACGGCTAGAACGTCTGAATTATGGTTAGAATGCATCACATATCAATGCAAAAGAACGGCACAACCTATTGCTCAGGAGAAATCTGGGATTACAAGCGCACGCATTGCTTGCATACTTACTGACGCCCATAAACCTAGTCTCCCCCATCAAGAATGCACGTTTCATCGGTTGTTACGTGTGATTCAGTTCCAACGGAATTATGAGAGAGATGATAGTCGAGGACAAGGTCTCTCACAACAGAAGAACAGCCTAGTCAGTTATATTTCTGAGGGTCTACTTTAGGTCACTGAGTGAATTAGATTAAATAATGAATATGATTCTTATAAATGAAGACGGTAACAGAATATCTGTAACATAACGTAAACAAGTCCTGAAGTATACTACAAATGCAAAGATATGGAGATGTGGCGTGTGAAACAAAAAATTGTTGGTAAATAGTTTCAGCTTGTTTGGGAAACTACAAAACAGAAAATACCAACAAGCAAAGTAAAATAGAGAACACATATTACAAAAGCTGCAATTACATATAAATATTGAAGATATGACTTTAAAAAAAGGAAAGACAGTTGTCAATTATTGGACACATTGTGGCGTTGGTAGTGTTCTCAGTAGGACCTGTGTAAATCAGCCTGTTAAGCACATTGTGGCGTTGGTAGTGTTCTTAGTAGGACCTGTGTAAATCAGCCTGTTAAGCACATTGTGGCATTGGTAGTGTTCTCAGTAGGACCTGTGTAAATCAGCCTGTTAAGCACATTGTGGCGTTGGTAGTGTTCTTAGTAGGACCTGTGTAAATCAGCCTGTTAAGCACATTGTGGCATTGGTAGTGTTCTTAGTAGGATCTGTGTAAATCAGCCTGTTAAGCACATTGTGGCATTGGTAGTGTTCTCAGTAGGACCTGTGTAAATCAGCCTGTTAAGCACATTGTGGCATTGGTAGTGTTCTTAGTAGGACCTGTGTAAATCAGCCTGTTAAGCACATTGTGGCGTTGGTAGTGTTCTTAGTAGGACCTGTGTAAATCAGCCTGTTAAGCACATTGTGGCATTGGTAGTGTTCTCAGTAGGACCTGTGTAAATCAGCCTGTTAAGCACATTGTGGCATTGGTAGTGTTCTTAGTAGGACCTGTGTAAATCAGTCTGTTAAGCACATTGTCAGTGTTTTCATTATGGCATTGGTGCAACAAAGTCAATATTTAAATGGCATTCTAACGGTCACAAATACTAGTTAGTGTTCCATAACATAAATAAAGATAAAAGTTTGGCAGCACACTTGTGAACCATAACACAAAACCTGACACTTGTGAACTATAACACACTTCCTTATGGCACAGCGGTTGAATCCCATGAAATATACTGTACAGACCCCCATTGACCTGACTACTGAGGTTACGTGTAGAAGGCTACACAGTCCGGCTCCTGTCATAACAGCGTTAAACACAGCTGTCTGCTGTAAGGCCTGTTCATTTCAGGACCCTTAAAGGCCTCCCTACAAATCCCTAAGCCCCCTTCATTCTGCTGAAACCACTGAACCCTGGCCAAGCAGGTCCTTGGATAACTGTACAGGCCCTCCAAAGGACAGAAAAGGAGGGCTGGCCTTTTTAGAATCCCAGTGCAAATTGTATTTGGCCTTTAGTCACCATTCACTGGATAGTGTCTATACTACAGAAGTAAAAAAAGGACAAACAAAATGAAAGATTGAGGGAACGATGTGGTAGGAGGTGGAGAGTGAAGTGGTTGAGAGAGAGATATAATAAAAGGAGGTGAGAAGGGAGAGGAGTGAGAAAGAGGAGATCAGTGGGAGGGGGGCGTGGTAGCGTTTGGCCAGGGAGATCAGCCTGCTGTTGCGAACCCTCTGTAATAAACACGTGTCACAACTTCACACCACGTTGCCACCATCAACTCCCACACCCTGACAGGACAGCAGGTGTACCTGGAGAGCCACTTCTCGACGAAACCCCTTGACGCGATTAGCCACTCTTTTAATAGGCATCAACGTCATTGTAAAGCCCAGAAACCTATCCCAACCGCTGAGCTTCGGAGGTGGTCCTGGGAAAAGGCGTGAGGACTGTTTAATATTTAGTGGACTTACAGAAACCATCTGTTTGTCGCTGCAGGGCTTGTTACTGCAGGCTGGCGTTTACCACATATGGCTTTCAATAATTCACACTACAGCCCAGTTCCTGTGCTACAAGTCACTCGGCCTTCTGCGCTGTGAAACCAAACTGGGTCTCATTAGCCGGCATGCTGGAGCTCCCAAACACACCACAGCGACACACACAAGCGGTCCAAGCAGCGGGAAGGGCAGGGCGGACCTCATTTAGTTTGCGTAAAAACACCTGGCCTCCAATTTGAATTGGAAGAATCAGTTGGCAGCTGCCAGTGATGACCAGAAGACACGATAGATGATCTCGATCTTGACGGTGAATGAACGGCAGTATCAAAACGAGAGGCTTTAGCAATAGTCTTAATCATGGGAACCAAGCCCAAAACGAGTCCACCTCCTGTTCTGACTCCTGTGCGTTCTGATTGGGGGGGGGGGGGGGGGGGGGGGGATCAGTAAATAACTACTGTACATTAATGCAGATTCCTGCGCGCTGAGTGGAGCCAGTTTTCGTACCTGTCCCGTGGAGGGTCTCTTGTCACGGCCCTTCCTGGTGACGTTGTCCAGGCCTTTGAGGGAGGAGAAGAGGCCTCTCTTGTCGCGTGAGCTCTGCACCAGGGACATGGAGCGCCTCCTCATCGTCGTATCGTCCCTGGAACAGATCTGATCGAATGAAAAAAAAAAACACACCCGGTCAAAAACAGACCCAACCGCCGACGGGCCTCAACCACACGCTGTAGGACACCTCAAGCAGACACTAACCAGTGAATGGAAGGAGGACACGGAGAAAACGCCCAGGCGTCCCAGGGAGGTCTTAGAGGGCCGGCTGGCCGCGGCCAACAGGCCCTTGGGGTTGGGCAGTTCGCCGCCCTGGAGGCTGGCCAGGTAACAGCGCATCCTGAAGAGGTCCATGTGGAACTTCTCCAGGTTCTGCTCCCACTGCTGGATCTGTGGAGAGAGAGGGGGGGGGGGGCGTTGAGGCTGCATTCCCACACACTGATATTGATTACAGATGTGGGGGTGGGGCACATGCCGAGGCTGGGTGGGTGGGGTAAGGGCGGATGGGTCAATGACTGCGAGGGAGGGTTGTAGTAAAGTGGTGTAATGTGTGTGTGTGTGTGTAGTACAGTGTCTCATTTTCTGCAATAAAAGTCATGGGTGTTAGCAGACAAGAGCCAGAACCCCCAAAATAAAATTGCTTCATGAATACACACCCCACACACTTACCAACAAACACACACACAGACAATGAACATGTGTTTCGAAAGGCATTAGCACTATGTAAAGTATGAGATGTGGTTATTTTGCTAGCTTGTTAGGGTGGGGGTTTGGAGAGACTGCAGAGATAATATAAATGTCTGCAGAGATAATTTACAATACAGAACAGTGAAAGGTCCATAGGAAGTTCAAGATAGTTCCGGGAAAGTCCAGTCAACTTGCTAATGCTATTTAGCAATCTTGCAAATGCTGGACAGGAACTTCCCCCAAACTGCATGTAGACACCCAAAAGAAAATATCACCCGCTTCTCTGAATCTGGGGAAAGACATATTAGGGACAGGGTAATCCTGTACGGTAGTCTGGTGTAAGACCATAACACCAAGGAACCAGGAGGACGGGAGTGGGGCTCCTTATGATGGGGGTTTCATAGGTAATTGGGGTTTCACAGCCACAAAAGGAGGCGCCACACTCAGGCCCCGTCTGATTGACGTCTTCAAATTGGTCGGCCAACGTTAATTTATCATTTCAATGAATATAACAAGTGTTTGTGTGTGGTGTGTATCAGTCTAGCACCGGAAAACTAACCTAAGGGGTGAGAGTTTTCATTGTTTCAAGTAAATTTATATTGGTCCTATCCTGCAGTGTTTAAAAACCCTTCCGGTATCATATAAAACGAATTAGTCTAGTCACTCTCATTATGCCGGGGTGGTCCAGTAATTGAAGTCCAGGGGTTGGAATCCAGACCCCTGCTCTATTAGCGAAATGTCCTTTCTGAATATTTTCCCTACTTTCTTTCTAGTCCAACAAATCCCCAAAATGATAAGAAGTAAGAACGGGCCTTTTCCGCCTTGTTCCTCTACATCCGACACTCTCTCTCAATGCTTGTAAAGTGCAAACCGATTATGGCGGTAAGGTTACAGATAGAGAGACTTCAAAACGTCTGCTGGTGCTGATTTGAAAAAGAGCAGGCGGACATCAAAGTGACTCCCACACCCCACCTTGTAACCTTTACCTCTGCCCCCCCCACTACAACCTCCACCCTTGATCCATCATCCGCCGCGGGCACCCATCTCAGGGGCTGTCCCTGCACTTTCCCCTCTGACCCCATCACTGGCTCCAGACCAGTGTCTATCTGTCCTGAGGTGCCGTGATAGCCAACAGGAAACAGACACTCAGTCGGTCTGGAAAACCGCACTCCGCGTCGCTCCCATTGGACATGACTGCCACGAGCTTTTGACCTCTCACAGCGATGTGAACCCACTGATAAGTAGAGCTTTACACAAACAACGATTAACCGCCATCAGACGAGACAACATTTTAAACCGTTATGAACTGTGGTTTAGGTTCACCTCTTTGCCCCTAAATCCATCTTCCAATTTAGAGTTGAAGTGGTTTGACCCAACCAGCACCACCTTGTCGGAATGTAGAAAACTATACATCTACTGGGGTTGAAGGTCTGAAGTGGGGGGTTTAAACAGAAGATTGACAAGCTAAGCTTGGTGTTGAGTCTTCAGCTATCTGCTTGGGCCAAAACACGCTTTTCAGCTGTTTGGAGAAGTGTCGATAGGGGCTGTTTTTCTCCTCAGGCTCCTCAGACTGGATGAGGAAATCCTGCATGTTGAGGACAGGAGAATAACATCTGGATTCCCAGTCTGATCCAGTGGAAAGCGCCAGGCTCTTAAGTCAGCCAGCCATTAGCTAAGTTTAGTCCCCTTCCAGAAATAAGACATGGGGTTTTTGTTTCATGAGCGGTATGATTTGTGGTCTGATATTATGACACAACATAAATTCCTAACCAACACTTAACTGCATAACAGAATCAACAACAACAAAAAAGCCGTCTCTGGGATAGAAACCAACGGTTCCCAGAGACACGGCAAAACCCTATCACCGTAACAACCTGGGACCCCCACCATCTCCCCCTCACCTGGGAGCCTCACCATCTCCCCCTCACCTGGGACCCTCACCATCTCCACCTCACCTGGTTCTCGATGGCCTTCCTGTTCTTGGGGTCACTGACGATGGACAGCTGCAGCTCAGCCATCTTCTTCATTTTGCCGTCCATGTCGATCTTCTGCAGGAGGCCTCTGATCTGGCTCCTCAGTAAGCGCAACGTGTCCTCCTTCCCATGGCGCTTAGCGAACAGGGAGGCGCTGGCCGAATGGATGCCGGTCACCCAGTTCTCCAGGTCCGTCTGGTTGCTGGCCTGAGGAACCAGCGGTGAAAGGGTCAACGGCACGACTGGATTATTACTGAAAAAGCAAGCCGTTCCATGATGGTTTTCATGTAATAGTACGAGACGGGCTGGATGCAGCGATCATAACATAATTTGACAATACAGAAATCCTTAGAAGACATGACATGTGTTTGCAATAGGGTGAGGAGAGATAGTCATGTAGGGTACACGAGGAACCGCCCAGAGATCTAAGGTGGTTCAGTACTCATTTAAAGAGTTAAGAGTGTTGATGTCTTCAGCCTACTGAGTGACATTAAACCCCCTTTCACAGATTAATTCACACCACAGCTGGGATGAACTACAATACAGTAAAAGATGCAAGTAAGTGTGACAGGTTAAGGCCAGCAGTCTGACATAAGGTCAGCGAGGCATTGAGGCACTGGTGACTCTCCTTAACCGTCTACAATCAGAAACTAGATCTGCTTCATTTCAGTCTTAAACTATGCAGCTACGCATGTGTGTGTTTGATGGTATGTGCCAGTATTGGTAAGCATCCCCTTCCACTAGGACCCTATGTGAATACATTAAATATATAGCGTTTGCTCTTTACTGTTTAGCCAACACAGACCTAGCCAGTATAGTCCAAGAGAATCACCACACACCTCATTGGTGTATTAATCAAGGCAACTACTGGCCAGTGCTCTGTTCAGACTAGAGCTCCAGTCCAAGGGTGTGATGAAGTCATGAAGATATTGTAACGGCAAAAACATGTGAACACACAATTAAAATGTAATTTTACATTTTGCTATAGCCGATAAGATTCCAGCAGGGTACACACGACCTTCTGATCGGGGAAACCCATCGGACTTGGTGGGATGTCGGGGCAAATGTTTTATTAGACACCGCGGCATACATTCGTCTAAAGAGGGAGGTGATTGGTCGAGTTTGTTCTCCACCCCCCGCCCCTGTAACGGCTGAATCATTCCCGCTGACAGAGATGAGCTCACCTGGAAGAGGTAGACATCCCCGTAGGCATTGCTGAGACAGAAAACGTTCTCCTTCTTGGGGTGTTCAGGAACGGCCTGGACGACACTGTCCTCCGCAAACAGGGCGTAGCGTGGAGAAAGCTCCTGCTCGGGAGAACCCTTCCCATAGGTCTCGTAGAACAGCAATGTACAACCTGAAGGAACAGGGCGGAGGTCAGAGGGGGGAGATGGAGGACCTCACACGGTCATTCATTGGTCCCTGCTCTATTTCCGAAAGTATACAGTGGAGGGAAAGGGAGGCTGACGGTGAAAACAAACTCAGAACAACCGTTCTCCTTGCCTGGGGTTCATTAATTTAGCCGGTAAATGCACCAGTATAATTCCCCGTAAGCTTTTAGGGTATTAAAGGATCCGGTTATGGTCAATGCAATGCACATCCAGGCTGTGTAAAGGAGGTGTGACGAGGACATATTCTAGTATGCAGAAAAAAAACATCTGTTACACAGCTGTTACTACTCTCACTTAGTCATTTCTCTCTAGTACGGAGATTTACTTCAATGAGACGTAATGTTTCAAATGGACCTTCATCTGTCTCTCAGCGTAGACAACATTCCAGTCATTGTATTCCAACAGTTTTGTGGTCACATCCACTGTACCTGGGCAGGTAAACGCCCCCGACTCCAGTTGCTATTTGACCTCCTGTTTGCCGCCGACACTCCTCACACCATCCAATCAATCGCGATGAATAAGATCCAATTGCGCGTGAGTATTCAGGGTTTAGTTAAATGCTTGGGTCTGCTAATGACCACGTTGTGAACCTCGTTTCAGCCCGTCGCCCCGGCCCAACGCCACTCACCTTTCAGGGTCACCCAGTACTGCTTCCACTTCCTGCGTGTGACCAGCTCCAACTTCCTGTCCTTCTGCAGGGTCAGGAGGGGTTTGAAAGAGAGCCAGCCGGCCCTGCGCACCACCCCCTGCTCCTTCTCAAACAGGAGGTCCAGCTGCTCCAGGGAGCCCCCCGTTGATTCGCTGCTGCTCTCCCCCCCCTCCTCCGTTCCCGTTGAGGGATCTCTGCGTTCGCCACTGCCCCCTGCACCTCCGCTACTCCCCTGTCCAGTCTCGGTCTCCAGCTCCCGCATGAAGTTCTCGTAGATGTTCTGACGGATGGCGTCGTTGCTGTGGTGTAGGGCCCCGGTAGACTGGGCCCGGGAGGCCCCCACACCGACAGGCCTCCCAGGGTACCACAGGCTGGACACCTGGGACGAAGAGCCGGCGTCACCAGCCAACCCGTCCACCCCACTGTCAAAGGCCTCGCTGCTTTCCTTGTACACGGGCTCCTGGAAGGTCACAAAGAAGACCGTGAGGAGAGGGAGTGTGAAGAGGTCAAGGTGAGACGGTGGGGTGAGGGAATGGAGACCCTGGCAGGGAGACATTACTGTCCTCACTTTGCAGATGGGAGAGAGGGAAACTAATTCCTAAAGCTGACACCTGGTTGAATGTAGTTTCTGACCCAGACAAGTAGACTGAGTTGGCGAAGCACCAAACCATGGCCTCCAAATCCAAGTAGGAGACTTCTTTAAAGAACCGCTGTCCAGCTCTTCTTCTGAATTAACTTGACTGAAGCATGGCTTTTCTCCTGGTAAGGTGCACTTCAAACATGAGCAGTGGTCCGATGCACCTCCTCAGCCACCCTTCCTCAGTCTCTCACCTAGTCTAACCCTTCCTCTCCCTCCGTCTGCCACCCCATTTTCTCCCCAATCCCACAGCTGGGATTTCATTAGGACCTGGGCTGTGTCTGTGGGGACGGCTCACAGGGTGGGCACTGGAACCCAGGTGAAAGGGAATTATTTGGGGCTAGCCTCATCAGGGCAGAATATGCTGGGTGCTATAGGGTGGCCATGCTAAGCTAGAGACCCAGTTGAGAGCTCTAGACCAGGGCAAAACAAGGTCTCCGAACCAGCCTCATCCTATGCAGAGAAACCCACGCAGTTAACGTCATTATGAAGCTGTAAAAACTGTTAACGGCTTGAATTACACCATGCAGAGGTCACCTAGAAACAACACGCCGGTCGGAAAAACACCGGAGAACATTAATCAGTAATAATATCTCTGCCCATTACTGCTCCACCCTGAAGCTTGGGGGCCAACGCCACAAGGACCCCCGTACAAGGTGGAAACGTGAGTGCCTCCGAAGCTCTACCGGAAGGCCGAACAACTTCAAGTCAAGTGTAAGAGCGTTGTGTCCTAGGTTCATCTTCTCCCCAAGTCCCACACGTGACAAGCGATCACAAGGACTTAAGAGACGTCAGTACTAATGTGAGTTGAGTGCCCAGGCTCAGGAGAGGCTTACACTCATGCTGCAACACAAGTCACACCCGGGTTAATGAGCAGGTATTGTTATTTCTGCCTCAGGGAAGTTCTTCACCCCCATGATGTCTTTATTCAGACCCTAATGAACAAGCAGCAACGCAAGTCACTCTCAGTATCCAGCCGGCATATACTATGGACCCGCTGTTTGACACCGGTCCTGAACGGTGAAAATAATTATGTTTCACATTCAAAACTGGGACACAACCACCAGGCAAAAACAAAAACGTTTTTCTCTAAACTATACTTCAAAGGCTTGAAATGTTTCAAGCTAATTTGGGAATTTCCTACAATGCATAATTAACAAGCTGGCAGTTGTTACAGAAAACATGACCATGGTGATAACAAATCTGTGGCTCAACGCTCAAATAAGCTTTTACAGACTCAAAACCAACTATCCAATAATGTAATCATGGCTATTGGTGTACTTTAAATTATACTGTACTGTTCATGTCCTACTATTCTGATGTCTGACCCAAGCCACATCACTGACCTACGATACAACACGTAGACCTGCTTGAAGCAGGTTATATTAACTCACACAAAAATATCTAATGAAAATCCCTATACCGCCTGTCTCTTATCAAACATTAGACCAGAGGGGAGTTTCAGGGTTAACTGTCCGACAACCTACAATAATCTACACCCAAACATGAGTCTATATATACTCAGATCTTATATATAGATCTTATAGCACCCAACAGCAAATTACACTACAGAAAGTTGAACTGTGCTTCCAACATAATACAATATGCTAAACCCACTTGGCTGTCATTCTTCCACTCTCTCCCTAGTAACACCACATTCTCTGGTAGTCTCCTGACCATAATCAATGCACAATCCCCACTGCAAAGTTAATGTGCAGTTCCCTGTGTGAAGGCACAGGGCCCAGGTGAACGTAACAGTCCAAAGACAAGAAGCTAGAGAGATGCACCCCTCCCCCAAACAAACAGACACACACACACACACACACTCACTCACTCCGTAACAGGAAACTAACAGAGTGGGGAGACTGGTCTGTGCAAAGCACTGGAAGACTGATGGTCATTGTATTCCCTTGTGTGAAGCAATGGAGCCAAACAGAGAAGACTGACCACATTGTACGAGGAGACTAGACACTGCACAGTGTCAACGTGACCTAGCGACAAAATACGGCAACAGAACTGACCACAAACACAGCTGTAGACCAACCGGTTTTACATACCAAACCATGAAGATGGTTCATAGATCTGTGTAGACCCTGGGGAAAACAACAGCAGTTTCAACAGGAATGGTTGTCGTTGAGGAGGGATTGTGGTGGCTTGTTGAATCCCATCATTTCATTAAAATGTTGAGGGGACAAATCTTTTTTCACAATTCTACAACAAATCTCCTGCAATTTCACATTTCACCATGGTGCACTATTTCTACACATTCTCTAATGGGGGAGTTTGATCTTGGGGCACCAGTTGCCCAACCCTGGCTTATCACTTCTGGTCATTTACCTCAGTAACCGTTCCTACCACTAGACCACCCTGTATATACATATGAAAAGTGTTTCCTTGCCACTGTCCAAATTAGCTTTATGTTTTTCAGGGATTAGTCGTTTGTGCTTTATTTTAAGATAAATAAAACCTTCTTTGTTGTGCCACTGGGACCTAATCACACAGACTCACCGGGGTCTTCCTCTTCTTCCTGCTGAGACTTCCCGTCCAGTCGCTGAGGCGTCTCATGCGGCTCTTGACCGAGCCTGGGCCCTTTTTCTGGGCGTATCCCGCCCCGCTGGGCGGGGCCTTACGGCAGGGCAGGGTATAGGATGAGTACTCCCTGGCTTCTGGACAATCCCCCTGTGCTGGGAGGTCCACAAAGGAGGCCCGATGCTGAATATGACTGGGGGCTTCAGAGTACTGGGTCAGCAGGTCCTTTGCCGTGGGGAAGGTGACAGCCATGGTGGGGTCCCGGTACAGATCTGAGATGGACACCGGGGGCGACAGTTGGCCAAAGGCCTCCAACTGTTCAGCCCTGCTATTTTTTCTAATCCTACTGGACGAGCAGGACTGGTCCTGGTCCGACAACTCGGCACTGGGCCCCCAGGGCGAGTCATACCAGGAACCCTCGGAGCTCAGCGAGCTGCCCTTGCTGGTCCTGGCGGCGGAGGCCGGGGGCAGGGCGTTGCCGTGGGCGTCGGGCCTCCGGCCGCCGCCAGGTGGGCTGGGATTGGCCTCGCGGGTCGGGGAGAACTTGAGCAGCTTCACGGGCCCCGTCGCCTCCTCGAGGAGCACCCCGCTGTTGGTGTTGGTGAACTCCACCCTCAGACTACCGTCCTTCTTGATGACCACCCGGGGGCTGCTCTGCTCCTCCAGCCCCTCCTCCCCGTCTCCTCGCGTCCCCTCCGGGACACCGTGCCCGTTCACCTCCCGGGACGCCCGGCGATATTGGCTTCCGCGGCCCTCATACGGGCAGCAGCCGTTCTCGGCTAGAAGGGACCCCCCTCCTAGTGGGGAGCCCTGCCGGCGATGGCCATTTGGACTACCTCTCACAGCCTTGGTCAGGTAGTCGTAGTGTTTGGAGACGTACGGCTCCCCTCGCCTCTGCGGGGGGGAGAGGCAGCCACGACCAACAGCCCGGGCCTTGTACCGAGAGACCCCCGGCCCACCTTTCCACCACGCATGGGGGGCCAGAACCTCGTCTTTGGTTGAGCGATACTTCAGTGAGTAGGGCTTCGCTTTCCCGGGGAGGATGAAGCTGGTGCTCTTGGGCCCCTGAATGCTGTATTGGCTCTCAGAGTTTCCCATTACAACCTGAAGGACAAAGGAAACAGACTCTGAGATACATTGGAAGGATGGGCATAAATCTGTTGGCGTGACATCATTCAGATCTCGTCACACTGCCGTGTTGAGAGAGAGGCTGGGCAGCGTTGGGTTGAGCAGAGGCTTTCCACATGGTCATTAACACACTTGTCTTACTGACTAATCAGTCTTATGGGAGGTCGACAGTCACGGACTAGGTTTAACTCGGATGACAGAGAAAAGAAAAAGGGCATTATTGCAGAGCGCAACGATTACATTTCTAATAGCTGGAAACACATCCTGTTCTTCATAATTTACTCCTTTTCCAGGAGGCACACTACGGCGACAGCACCAATGTGCTTTAAGCCTTTCACGGCTTTTACGCGTGACGGGAAAATGACTTCCAGAGAACCCCGAAGGGTTTTGGATTAGTGAGGGTGAGGCACAACCAGACCCGATCTGACACGGGGTTTGAGGCTTAGAGCCTCGGTGTGACTTTGTCAATGCATTACTGATGGCAGCTTTGGTGCTCCTGCTGTGCTTTTTTTTTACATTACCTGTCTAGTTGATAATATTTCTATAATAGCTTCAGCGTTTTTTACTTCCTGCCCGGCACCACCACCATGAGACGATTGCCATAGAGATATTGTCACATTCTGTTCCGTGTTCTGTTTTTGCGTTAGAGCCTAAGGAGGCACCCGAACACACTTATCTGTTGACGTCTGGTTACAGAAACATCGGGACTCATCAGTGGATCCCACAAACCAATAAACACATTGGTTGGGATCGCTGGAATCCATAGTCCACTGAAATTGTAACGTGAGACCGGGGGCACGACACTAATAAAATACAATTATTTCGATAATGTTCCTCTTGCGATAAGTGCCAAATGTACAATTAAAGGGTTCTAGGTAATTCAAATCAATGGCATTCATTCATCCCGGAAGATTCTCCTGCCACGCCAAACATGTGTGTCTCTGTAACACACAACTCCCCACTGGTCTGCAGTGTGAGGTGCGGACACGTACTCCAACATGCCGAACCTTAAAGCGGTGGATAGATGCGATGTCTGACTGCTCCAGCAGGCACCATATAGTTCACAGAGTCGAGTGATGAAGAGGATGTTCTATATTCTGTTTCTATTGACTTGAATGAATTCATTTAAATAAACTGACGCTGAAGCAGCAAGCATTTTTTCTTCCTTTTAAATTTAGACTAGTCAATAAGTTGTAGCTCAGTAAAATCCTAGAAAAATGTATAGTCGGGGACAGTCAATCCTACAACACACAGGAATAGTAAGCTGTCTAAAAGGTAAGCGAAGTACCATAACTAACAAAATCCCACTCCTGCATGAAAAAAGTAGGTCTAGAATCAAAACATTTCCACAATCTACGATCATCTGAATTATTTATTTCACCTAAATTCACTATCCCTTCTTGAAGCACTGGTAATATCTCTGATGGGAGACATTATCTGAAACTCACCTTTGTTTCCTATGGCCTCAGACTCTTCTCAGAGCTCCTTCCTTGAGCATGGTGTGCCAGGACTCCTCTGTCCCCGCAGTGATGCCAGGCACATCTGAGGGACACAGAAGGGAGAGCAGCTGGGTTAGGAAACACAGCTCCCTTAACGGTCTGTGACAAACCCAATGTTTGATAACAGGTGTTACAATTAGAGCTGATTGCTAATCTGTAGGTCAGTGGAGGACATTGGTCTTTTTGTGGTTTAGAAGAGGACACCCAGCTTTGATCTGGAGCCTACTGTACAGTAAGCTACTGAGGAACAGATTCACTTAGCAAAATCCCCAAAGTCTGTTGACAAGAGGGACAGTCTAAGATTTACCATGGTAAATCTTAGACAGTCATGCTATTAAATGTTTGCTAGACAAAACATTGTTTGTAAACCCTTTAACACGCCCAAAGAACTATGCAGTAAACTCTTATAAAATAATTAGAGTAAAGTCCCGACTTATTTTGTGAGCATGTTTTCCAAAAACCTAAGCATTAGGGTTTCAGCTATTATAGCAGAATGTAAGATTGACTTCTTAGGTATTATTCCACACATCAGATATGGTTCTGATAAGCAACCCGCCCCCTCCTTCAAACAGGACCAACTGTAGGCCTAGTTGGCATAAAGCTGACCAAATCTAAACCAATCATAGACGTCTAGGTTTCACCGTACACTTGAAATAACAATCAATCCAAATAACAATCCAATCAACAGTAACTCCAGTCTCCTCCCCTGTACTAATCTGTACGAACTACAAATATGCTGTACATGGGAAATGCAAAGTGAGAGAGTTCATGGGTAGATTTCAGTAAGATTTGGGAGACAGACAGTCTGTAATCATCTGAAGATTATAGCAAAACGGTGATAGGAGGGTGGCAGAGAGGTATGAAACTTTTCTCATCTCCCATATTAGCCTATTCAACTGCGGTCGTTCTGTTGGTCAGACTGATACAAAAAACATAAACCAAACAAACACTTTTAAATTTTTACTTGACGCACAATATTTATCAAAATAACTGTAGCAAAACTAAATATAGAAGTAATTATAATAGTTAAGAGCATTGTTTTGATGCATTTGTGATATTTTTGTAATCAAAGCGTTTCCTTATTCCTAATATTAACTATAAAAATGAAACAAATATATATATATATATATATATATATATATATATATATTCACACACACACTTCTCAAAACTCAGCTTTCATTTGACACCCAATGTGGACATGCTACTACAAACTTCACAGTTAGGTGGTCTTTTACATAGAAGTGGCCAGGAGGATTGACACCAACTATCTGACACTATTTGGCCACCACTCTTTCACCACCATGTTTAACCAACAAGCATCCTGAAGAAGGTCTGCTGTGCCAATCCGATTGGTTGACTACTGTAACAACATACTCCTCCCCCTTAGACTCAAAGTGTCCTTATTTGCCTCCCTAAACTAAACATTACTTAAATGTTTCCAACTCCGCAGAACCCACTGACGTATTCTTTTATCGGTTGGGGGAGTTTTTTTCTAAAGCCAGCTACAGTTTGCCCACTATTTATTTTTAAACACGCAAACCTCCATTTTGGGCTTGCCGCTGCCAAATGTGTCCGTGGTCGGATTCCAAAAACAGTAATGCCAACAGAGCTTTCTTACTGTATCAGAGTCGAGTCAAAAGAGCACGACCCTTCCACAGACACACAGCTCGCGCTCCAGTTAAACGTAAACCCTTCCACAGACACACAGCTCGCGCTCCAGTTCAACGTAAACCCTTCCACAGACACACAGCTCGCGCTCCAGTTAAACGTAACCCCTTCCACAGACCCACAGCTCGCAGTCCAGTTAAACATAACCCCTTCCACAGACACACAGCTCGCAGTCCAGTTAAACGTAACCCCTTCCACAGACACACAGCTAGCGGTCCAGTTAAACGTAACACCTTCCACAAACACACAGCCTGCGGTCCAGTTAAACGTAACCCTTCCACAGACACACAGCCCGCGCTCCAGTTAAACGTAACCCCTTCCACAGACACACAGCTCGTGCTCCAGTTAAACGTAACCCATTCCACAGACACACAGCTCGCGCTCCAGAAAAGCTACCCTATCACAGCTACCCTCCACTGGAGCAGCAGCACACGTCCGACATGTCGGAGAAGCCGGGAGACGGTGTAAATACCCTGGGGATTAACCGTCTGTGCCAGGGCATTACTAGACCGCTTAGCTCGACCTCTTACTGTCGTTGCACCCTCGACCTTGGAAGCGGGGCGGTACAAAAGTCTATTGAACGACTAGATGTAAATGTACTGTGGAGTGTATGGCGATGGCAACATTGAAGCCTTGGTGCCTGTGACCTTCCTAATGTGGTGTAGTGCTGAGGTAAAGGCCATTAAGCATTGGTTATGAGAATAGATTCTATCCAGTTTTTAACGTAGAAGGTCAGTCACATTAACAAAACTTGTTAAAGGTTAGGGTACATCACATGTTCAGGGATAAGAGCCAGCCGGGCACTGGGGTCCTGGTTGACTGCAACAGCAGGCAAATACTCCCAGGCCAGCATTCCACAGTCTTTAAGATCTGTGGTCAAATCCATCTCTCACGGCAGGTTTACAAACTACCATTGGCGTTAACAATGATCACAACTATAGATTGGAGCAGGGAAATGACTCAACAAAATACCACAAAATAAGTGGACCCAAACACAATAATCTGAGAGCCAATGCAGCTGGAGACTCAGAAAGACATTAGCCACAGAGTCTGCATCCAGGTCCTGTCAACGTTGGAAAAATAACCGACACAGAGCCAGCTTTCAATAATGTTTATTTAGGCTTGAAAGACAGCAGGTTTGAAGGCTCAAAGGCACACGAACACACGCACACTTTGTGGTAGATGTCAGCCTTCTGCATTGGGGTTAAGAGGAGCAATGTAACAGTGTTTTGTGAAGGGGAACAAGTCTTCCCGAGTCACAACTGAAGCTCTGCCTGAAGGCTTGTGTCTGTCAATGGCCTCTCCAACAAACCATCTGTTCAGGGGCAAAGAGGCCCCTCCCTGCCCCATTCTCCATCAGCAGAGCACCCTGTGACCTAGCATTCTCCTGCTAACGCCCCAGGATGACTCCCACGTTTTCTCCCTGTTTAGTCTGACGGCACGGCTCAGGGATGGAGCCTTGGGCCACGAGGACACCCTTTAACAGGGGTAGAAATGCGGCACGGCTGGGTTTCAGGGAGGGAGGAGTGGTGTAATCACTGAACTTCTCCCCTCCTGATCAAATGTCTGCGAGACAGAAGCCACAAGGGCACTATATAGCTCCTTATAGACACGCCAAACACCTGCAACGTTTGGTTAAGCTGTACACACTAAATTGTGTATTGAGCCCGGCTGAGGCGGTCTGTGGAAACCCTTGTCCTTGAAGGTGAACTTGAGGAAGGACACTTCAGCAGACCCTTGATATGGCGCCGGTGGGTTGGGCCATCTCCGGAGGACAGACTAAGCAACACAACTTCATGGAAGTGCACTTTTTTGAACCCAGTAAGGTAGAGTAAGCTACAAGGCTAGAGATCAGGAAGCACTAGCTTAGCATTTCGCTCAGTTGAGGCGCCACTAATGAGCGTGGTAGAAGAAAAACACTGTGACATGCCGTGTTATTAAGAATGCTCCTGCAGAGCCCCGTCACAGGAAATTACCAATCAATCAAACAGTCAGACGGCTTGATTTGGATTTCAATTTGACCTTTAGCACACGAAAAAAAAAATAAACAGCTAACACTATTGCCTCATTCGTCATTTAGACAGAAAGAATGGACATATTAAAGGTTTCAGGTCTCTCGTGAACATCATTGTTCACTCAGACACATCACGCCATCCATTATCGTCAAGCCTAGTTATCCAGCTCTTCCCGATGTTACCTTCCTTCTGTCAAATCAGTGCCTATGGGACATCGTGTTTCACCTTCCTGTGGCACAGAGGCAAGCCTAACACCTAGGTACTTCTTAAAGGGGCAGCGACCTCTATTCACAAACCTACCAAAAACAAAACACTGAAACTTTCCCAAGAAGTTCCAATGGGCAGAAACAGGAACCAAACAAAATGGATTGAATAGTGTAAAACAAAGAGAAATGTGTGGCTCAAATCTCCTAACAGCTTCATATTAAAGGATTCTGTGGTGGTTCAGTAATGAGGAGATGATCCGAGTCTTTGAATCATATAGTGCAGGCATATTACATTGTGGAAGATCACCCTGCCAAACCGAAGCCTCTGAGCATCAATCAAACAGCTTGTTGGTGTCCTTCATAATGTTCCATCATAAATGGAATGATTTACAGATATCTGGTGGCAATCTCCGAATTACATAAATACCAGCAGAGTGGAAACATTTCCTAATAACATAAAACAATATTGCACTGATTATACAGAAGCACTCTGACCAACTTTACCATAGAATCTAAATCATGGGTAAAAACAAACCAAAAACACAACATTGAATGTACCACAAAAAAAATTATGTTGACAATTTAGAGTGATCTGATATCAAGGCACTGTGTACAACAACTGAGCTGATAGCAAAATACTGTGTACGACATCTGAGCTGATAGCAAGCTACTTTGTACAACAAAAGGGTCTCCCTATCAGTTCTCTCTGTCATATTGACTTCAGTCTACAAAGCTATAAGAGTTGTGCACTAGAGCGGTAAACATCTGTCTCCTTCCTACAGGGCCCCTCAACAATAGATGCCACAGAGTCTGCTTAGACACAAACAAAGCACTAGACAGACCTGTCTACACCTGTGCACCTGGATAAAAAGACAACCTTAGTCGGAACAAAATCCAGTTTCCTCATAATCCTGGTAATAGAGAAGGGATGAAATAGAGACACGAAAACATCCCTTACCTCCTTCCAAACCTTTAATCTAAAAGCTCTTTGAAAAGCAAGCAAGGAGACTCCAACGCTCTCTGATCTTAAAGTGGATTCAACCAAGTCAGCCCTCCGGTCTTAAAGCGACACACATAGTCACACCACCACACAATGGCTGACTCACATACGGAGGCACATGTGGAAACTGCCTCATCCAGCTCCTGGACAATCCTCCAGGGTAACGCATGGCAACCAAGCATGGAGCGAAGGAAAGGAGGGGAAAAAGTGAAAGTGCCCAGACTAGCCCCCACTCTCTGTTAGGACCGGTGATGTTTTATTTAGCGTAGAGACTACAAGCTAACCATTGGGGTTATTTTGTCCTGCTTTTCCATTGGCCAATGTGGTGGATGCAGGAGCTTCGTTTTAAACCAAAAGCACTTTTCCATGGGCACCATGATATATAATGTCTGAGAGGCACAGGGGAATGCTGCTATGACTGGGGCTCTTGTCTCGTCTGGCCCTGCGTACCACATTGACCTCATGAAGAATCTGTGACAGAGTGCTCTGAAGCCGGGCTGAGGAGAGAGAGACGCAAAAACAGAGACAGAAAGACAAGCAGATAGAAAAGAGAAGATGATCTGGTGAGAGGGAACGGGAGGAGATGGAAGAATTAGGAGTCTGGCTTGAATGGTATACGAAGCCAAAGAACCAAATCTATAGCCATAAAATAACATTTGAGAATTCCACCCGCATTCCCTAGTATTAATGTCTCTAAAAAAAGGCAGACCAAATGTTATGCTTTCCTGGTAGGTCCAAACCGTGAGCAGCGTTCTAAAGACACACAGCACGCTGCTTTATGACACATGCTTGTGGTAATACAGAACCTTCATTCAAACTGGCCGACTGAGATCACTGGAATATGTTGTTCTTCTTGTTCCATTCCAAGGTTTCCGTGGCTACGCTATACTTTACAGAAATATTGAAATGCAGAGCTCACACCATAATGAAATGTATACTATTACTTTTGGAAATGTTGATAACAACACCTCATTTTGAGTCAACATCGCATCAACATGGTTGGTTGGCAAGTAACGCTAAACCCGACTGTCAGAATATGCTCAGACCGAGTTCAAAACAGATATTATTAATACCTTTCCCGGAAACATAGGATACAGGCCTGTACTCATTACTGTTTGTGTGGTTATTTGAATACGAGGAGGACTTGAGAATCACCTCGAAGCTAATAGAGGACGCACTCTCGTACCTCCCCTCCCTTCCAATACAGCCTACCAAACATTGACAAAACCAAACCAAATACTCGATACCAGACCAAATAAATTGATTAGTAGAAAGCTTCCAAATACCAACAGCATAACATAATATTAAAATAATCCTCCAATAGCGATGCATGTTGTTGGCCCATTAGCCGTGCTGTGCTTGAAGAGCGGCTGTAAAAGAATAAACAATGCTGTTCTTGGCCGGCTGTACGGGCTAAGGGAGTCAGGTTCACTATGTTGGCAACCATAAGAGCAGCATTCAGAGGGTCCAAACAATATTGTCAGCGGCATAATGGCCCTTGTGGTCTAGTCTGGGAAATCTCAGAGGCTTTTGTGGAGGCTTCTGGAAGACACTGAGGAGTGGAGCGAACACATTTTCAGAGACACTCAGACATAAAGGAGAAGGGGAGACACAAGGATAGAGTGGGGGAGTGGCGGTATACATATTCATACGGAACTGCTGCTGGGTAATTTAGGTGGAGCACCCTGAATAGACTGACCCTAATTACGCTCAATTAACAGGCTGAATGAGCTGTGAGGGGACAGGATGCAATCAGGGGATAATCCCCGTTTCCTGCATGCTCTGCCAAAAGCCCCATGTATCATACCTATCCATGACATCTGGGCTTACTCCTAAACAGCAACCTGACAGATGAAGCAATTGAAAGCGCATATTTAACCGGCTGTCAGACCAGTTTCATGAAGGGCAAGTGTCTGCAGGTTTGTTTTTTTCCATTAAATGGATTCCCAGTTCAGACCTAAATAACCAGGTGAGGGTAGAACCTAACCAATTAGTGACTCAATTAATCAATCAAGTACAAGGTGAGAGCAAAAACCTGGATCTCCGTGAAACCTGTTTGACACCTCTGAGATATACCATTACCATTCATGTCCACGTCCATCAGTCAGTGGAGGCGCACCTCTGTCAGTCATTCAGTGGAGGTGCAATTATGTCACCATATTGTCCAAATTTGGCTCTCCAGGCATGAACCTTTAAAACCACCCTACAAAATCAGTTAAAGTTTTTACATCACCCAAAGCACGTCTGTCCACATTACAGCTGCAACCATTATACCGCATATCTGAGCTGGAAATAAAGTACACACATTTCTACAGCGATCTACAGGGGATTCAGCTACACTGGCCTCAAACGGGATCATCCCAGAAACAAGCAACGGGTGAAATGTTTAACGAGACATGATAAAATCACAATCCTATTAATCACTCAAGTTTTTACTGTGTGGGTCTAAGGTGATTGATCACAGTGAAAGTTCCCACGAAAGAGAGAAGTCTACCGTAATTCCCTAACTATCTGTGCTACAAAACGAGTTAACCGCAACTTCTGAAAGAGAAATGTCGGGGGAACACGCTCACAACCGGAGACGCATACAAATGTTGCTGGCAGCTGTTTTGTGAAAAAGTCTGGTCACAAAAAGGAACGCCAGGACTGACGTTGGAGCTAGCAGCTCATAAAAAGTAGACTAGTCACACGATTGATCGGTTTTTAAAAATGTTTGTGAAAACAAAATTGTTTTCTTATATATCAAACCTGGTTAACGCTGTATTGACCTAGCTGCTTAGCGTTGGCAAAGCTAATCTACTTGTAACTGCAAATCATTTGTTATACTTTTTGGATTTACATACATAGGTCCTAGAACATTTCAACAACAATTCGTGATAACTTAATGCAGTTTGTCTTTCTACCGGCTAGTAAATTCAGCTGACCTTCTGTCCCAGGTCTCAATTAGTCTCGGATTAAGGGGTTCTAACCTTAACAACCTACGCTGCTTCAACATACCAGAAAACCCGCATTTTCAAGCGAGCACGCTAAGTTTTGTGAGAAGAGTTTTAACAGTATCGACTTTCTGTGCAATGCGCAAGCAGATCTCTCGATTTTCCGGCAATTGACGGACACAATCCCTAATCTTGAAAAAATTCAAACGCTATGTGAATGATTACGCAAACCAAGATACGTCTATCTAACATGTTGTTATCTCTCACTGAATGTAAACAAGCCATGAAACACACTAGAACTACCTCGACCACTCGTACCACCCTCTGATATACACTCATATAGCCCATCCACCCGGCTACTCCCCTGTACCGATACGTCTCTGTTATCAAAAACGCTGCCATAAAGAAACCTACACAATGACAGCTCATAAAAATTAAAAGTTAATTTCCCTAACGATATATCAAGGGACTTCCACCTTATGCTCCCACCCTGCCCACTCTTCTCCGCCTGAAACAGGGAGTGGTGGTGAAGGAAAGTAGGGAGTGAATCTCTATACTTAAAGCACTGTTTTTCCATAGACAACCTGTCATAAAGAACAAAGCAGAAGTAGGGCTTGTTCTGCATTTGCTGTCTTGATTCAGACTTTCCAGGTCAGTGTGCCAGGAGATAAGAAATCGTAAAAAGTAGACTCATTCATTTTGGGGACTGTGTTACAGTAGTTCATGTTAAAGCAGTTAATTTGCACATAATCTTAGACCCATTAATAATGCTGAACATTTCCGCTAATGCTGAAGGCCAAGGGAGACACCCAGAAAGAATAGGAGACAGACTCTGCATGCTGATCATCCAGTCACTCACAAACACTCTGACAGATGCATTCTGGGAACCGTTTCTTACTTGATTCCATTGATAATCATGAGAAAACAGAACAAAGAAAATTAGAGCATTCCAGAGAGCGATGGAGGTAGGGTAGGGGATGATTGAAGACAGACTGTGGAATCCAGACAACCCATGATGTCAGTGAACCAGGGTTAGAGGTCAGGTCTTTGTTCTGAACCTGCCAGCCTTTTTAAGCACCTCGTGACTACGATTGGACTTGTACATCGTCAGACCACAGGGCTTCCCATCCGGAACATACATTTTCACAGACAAAAAGTGGACCTTCTAAAACCAAGGCTGACAATCACATTAGCAGACAAGTACACTAAACACATCCAAAACTACAATTGACGTTTTTTGTTTCTAATGGCCCACCGTGGCCACAGCTTTAGTATACATCTGTCTGTTGGTGCCAGGTAGACGAGTAAAGACAGACAGAGATCGAACCCTCAACATACCCATTGGCAAAATCTCTGCAATGTGGAAAAAATGCTATATGCACAGCAGCCAAATTATTCTGAATATATTTCAGAACAAAGCACGATTACATTCTCGCTTCCTCTTTTGTGCCATAACTGTGAAAACTATTTCTTCCCGGCTTCTTCTACAGCCCCTCTGTCAGCTCTTCTCATGTTATTCCAAAGTGGAGCCTGTCAGGCAATTGTCCCAGATAGCCTAGCTAGACCAACAACCTGCGTCATTTCCCTGTCAAGTCCCATTATATTCCCCAGTGGAAGGATTCAACAAAGAACTACATGTCAGAGATGCTTCCACCCAGAACTACAAGGCAGCCTTGAGTGTTTTACTCCCCAGACTTGAGACGTAGCTAAACCCAAATTCAGAGCTGGGGGTAAACAGATATACTGCCATGTTCAGTGGAGAAACTAGTAGTTTGATACATGGCTGAGGTCAGATGTGTGAAGGTGCCTGCCTGGGCAGTCATGTAAATGCCGCTTGCGGTGCAAATCCACAACTTCAAAGTGGTAAAGATATTGATCAGGAACGGGGAGGTCAGACAGCTTAAGCCCTGGATCAAAACCAACATCTGTGTTATTTGTGAGTGATTGTGTGTGTGCGCACAAGTGAAAGGTTCTACCCTGCCAAGGTCTAACACCCAACATGACCTTTCTCGGTACATTAGGTAGCTTAATGAGGACCAAAGCTGATGGAATTCTAATGTGCACCTGTAGTTCACCAGCGGTGGGGCAGATTACACCATGACACACACACTGCTCAGGGTAGCAACCATATGCTTGACAGAAAAGGTACACCTCAACAGTCCTCACTGTGGAAGAAACCAGTTCAATTGTTGACTGGCTGAAGCAGGAAAAATGTAACTCTGCAACAGTGGCGAGATTCAATCCAAACCATAATGCCTCTCAGGTATTTAGGCTCGTCAGAGAACTTGGGCCTCTCTATTGGCAGACCGCTCAGTCAGAGGTGTGGGCCAATAGGGCAGAGGTTTAGGTCTCAGACAGCCTGGCCTCCCTCCCCCATGGGAAAACGGACGGGGCGGTCTGCTTATGGACATAAGGGTGTGGATGTGTCCCCACGCAGCTCTGTGGGGCCAGCCCAGGGAGACCGCAGCTCTGTGGGGCCAGCCCAGGGAGACCGCAGCTCTGTGGGGCCAGCCCAGGGAGACCGCAGCTCTGTGGGGCCAGCCCAGGGAGACCGCAGCTCTGTGGGGCCAGCCCAGGGAGACCGCAGC
>JACXGK010006556.1:0-18491 GCA_016801125.1 Novumbra hubbsi
TAGAAGGGTACTTAGGAAGATCTGCATGGTGTTTCATGGTACTGTAGAAGGGTACTTAGGAAGATCTGCATGGTGTTTCATGGTACTGTAGAAGGGTACTTAGGAAGATCTGCATGGTGTTTCATGGTACTGTAGAAGGGTACTTAGGAAGATCTGCATGGTGTTTCATGGTACTGTAGAAGGGTACTTAGGAAGATCTTCTTAAATGTAAAAAAAAAGAAGACCACTCACTATATGCCATTTACTGAAAGGTTTTGTTTTTGTCTTTATTCAACACTACTGTTAAAAGGTTTGGGGTCGCTCCTTGATTTCCATGAAAAAATAGTTGCCTGCGTTTATATTTCTCAAACTAGACACTAATGTATTTTTCCTTTTGCTCAGTTGTGCACTGGGGTCTTCCACTCCTCTTTCTATTCTGGTTAGAGTCAGTTGGCCCTGTTCTCTGAATGAAGTAGTACACAACATTGAACGAGTTCTTCAGGTGCCACATCAGGATATCGAAATATTGATATACAATGTTAACAATGTCTACATTGTATTTTGGATTAAGTTGATGTTATTTTACCGGGCAGAAATTGGAATCGCGCGTGCGTGCGTGTGAGAGAGACAGACGTTTTTGTTAACTGAGCTCGACAGCAAAAGACTCCAGTCTCAGTTCGATTTTGGTTATAATTGAAAGGAGCAAATGTCTTCCCTCGCTCCCTTTCTGCCTTCCCTCTCGCTCGTTTCTCTGTCTCCACCCTCACTGCCTGCCTGCTGAGGTAGAGTAGGAGCTGCTGGATGCCACTCTAGATGCAGCAGTAATAATGACCGCAGCTTTAACCGTCTGGCAGGCCCTCATTTCATCTCGTTGAGAAATAAGGAGGAGCCCCATGGACTCGTTTAACCTCCCCGGAGCTGCTGGCCACGGACATCTAGAGGAGATTTAAGCGATTGGGCACAGCACAGCAGACCCAGTAGCTACACGACTACAAGCTGTCTTACTGACACTGTTTGGCAGACAACACTCTTTACTGTGCAGTGTTTCCCATATGATTTATTTCTGCAGCACTGGCATAGTTGGAATATGGGTTTTGGGAGTGTGGTCCTTTGCGTAGTCTTTGTCACAAATTGTAGAGGCTGTCCTTATGGCTGTCGAGTCATGATTTCTGACTGGACTGATTATTTTAGAATTTAAAGGGTTTGGTCACTGCCATCATACATCATTTGGCTTGGGTATGAGGTTGAATCAGATTTTTGGATTTATGAATAGTAGAGTTAAATATGCTTTATGGGTACGCCTAGTGCATACCTAGGGTGTCAAACAAATATGTGCTTTGCTATGTTTGGTAGTTAAGGCAAATGCGGCATAGCTCAATTATGTATTCTACATTCCTACATTTTCTGAAGTTTTTCACTGTCCTGTAATCAATTTCCACCATAACAGAAAGCATTTGTTTTACATGGTTTAGATGATGTTAGCACCACCAATAACTGAATACAGGGGAAACAGAGCTGTAAGACAAGACGTCTGCAGCAGTCATGGAGTCTGTGACCTAGTTAATTTTTCGATTAGGCAACATGACTCAGTCACACTAAATTCCTTCCAGGGACAGGTTGTTTGACCCAAGGAGGATTTAAAAGCCTCTTGTGGAAGAGTTACGATTTTGTTATAGTGGCACCTGTGCAATAAGGCTTAAGGCTACACTCAGGGTAAACTATGTTTTTGAGGGCATCAACAGTTAATTTCTGTAATTCTAGCAGAACAATGAACAATCTCCTGGACCATCTGGCAAAGTTATTTTTGCGAGGATCAAGTTCACTGACAAATTCGCAGATAAGCTTGGGATTAAAGATGTAAATATACTCTGCCTATTCATTAATGTTGTTGTTCAAAGTTGGGTCGAATCACAGAAGCTTTTGCTTACAGCATTCAGTATCAGCAGTGCCAAACAACTTCTGAAATCCAATTTGGCCTTTGTCAAAGTGGGACGTTATATAGAAAACGGTGTGTTTGGGGTGCAACGTGTGTACTGATGACTAGCAGAGCTGGAGGATTTCAAGTAGAAATGTATTTATCTGTGCTGCATCTTGCTGTTACTGCAAAAGTGTGTGTGTGTGTGTGATAAACTCAACTTAGCATTGAGGATCAAACTGTGGTGATGCTTAAGCTGGGACGCTGCAATGGGACGCCACGCAGAACGGGCAGGTGTGCCGGTTTCATTGATTTTATTCTGTCTTTTAACAGCCTCTCCTCCCGAGTAACTTTCAGTAGTCAGGGCGTATGATTGTTTCGTCCTGCGTTTGGACCAAGCGGGACCAACTGAGCTCCAGGGGACTCGTCCGGGACTTCTGGGAATATCGATGGCTCTAGTGTAGCAGAGCTGTTAGTGTCAACAGCATTGGAAGCCCCTTTTTAACCCACGGCCGGTGGAGTCCCAGGGGGGAAACGACAGAACGTAACCGATGGTTCTGCAGTACCCAGATAGGTGATATTAACAGAACGATCCATTCACCATACCTCCTCTCCCCATGTCAGATATCTGGAGCCTGGGTGTGATCCTCTTCATGCTGGTGTGTGGACAGCCCCCCTTCCAAGAGGCCAACGACAGCGAGACCCTCACCATGATCATGGACTGCAAATACACCGTACCCACCCATGTCTCCAATGCCTGCAAAGAGTGAGTCCAACACACACGCAGACACACACCTCACGTTGAACTAGCATCAGTCATTGGCCGTTATGCCCAGTCTAGGGCCTTCACGAAAGCCCTTGGGGTTTTTGCTTGACTTTGTAATACATATAGGTGGGGGTAGTTTCCCTTTAAATAATTAATCTCTTTTAAGAAGACGATCTATCAAGAGGGTCCTCAGTTAGTTATGGTCTTCACTGTGTTGACGATTGCTCACTTACAGCAGTTCAGACACAGTCACTCACACACAGACTGGTTATGTTAGTGCTGACCTGCTGTCTGGGCTCCATTTTGTATGTTCACCCTGGTTATGTAACAGATAAGCCCTAGTCATCTAAACAGAAGCTAGATCTCCGACTGCCACCGGTCCCTTGTTCAGTGCGAAGGTGTGTCTTTCTGGCCTCCATGTGTGAACATTTTCCAGTGGAATCTGCACGAGATGTTTTGATACACAGTTCATTTTTAGGCATATACCCTCCAGATTAGATTATTTTGCTAAACGTAAAAACTCACTGTCTTACCATTTCTTGTTTGTGGTGGTGTTCCTGAATTTCCCTTCCCTTACGTATTACGGATTGATCCTGGGTTTGATGCCAATCCTTCTAGATTGAATACATTCTGAATAGTTAGGTTCTAGAAAACAAACATGGACAGTGTTTGAGTTGGATCATGGCCTACTGTGTGTCGGCTGAATAACAAGCTAAACCTACTGTGTGTCGACTATATAACAAGCTAAGCCTACTGTGTGTCGACAAAATAACAAGCTAAACCTAATGTGTGTCGACTATATAACAAGCTAAACCTACTGTGTGTCAACTATATAACAAGCTAAGCCTACTGTGTGTCGACAAAATAACAAGCTAAACCTACTGTGTGTTGACTATACAACAAGCTAAACCTACTGTGTGTCGACGAAATAACAAGCTAAGCCTACTGTGTGTCGACGAAATAACAAGCTAAGCCTACTGTGTGTCGACGAAATAACAAGCTAAGCCTACTGTGTGTCGACGAAATAACAAGCTAAGCCTACTGTGTGTCGATGAAATAACAATCTTAACCTACCGTGCGGTCGCTATATAACAAGCTAAGCCTACTGTGTGTTGGCTGAATAACAAGCTATGCCTACCGTGTGTCGTATGAATGAGCACACCAGTAATTTACCCGGCCTGGTTCTGTTTGGTTTCCCTATCAGCGCAGACAGTCTGTAAAGAACCGGCCAGGTTCTGTTTGGTTTCCCCATCAGAGCAGACAGTCTGTAAAGAACCGGCCAGGTTCTGTTTGTTTTCCCCATCAGCGCAGACAGTCTGTAAAGACTCGGCCAGGTTCTGTTTGGTTTCCCCATCAGCGCAGACAGTCTGTAAAGAACCGGCCAGGTTCTGTTTGGTTTCCCCATCAGAGCAGACAGTCTGTAAAGAACCGGCCAGGTTCTGTTTGTTTTCCCCATCAGCGCAGACAGTCTGTAAAGACTCGGCCAGGTTCTGTTTGGTTTCCCCATCAGCACAGACTGTCTGTAAAGAACCGGACAGGTTCTGGTTGGTTTCCCCATCAGAGCAGACGGTCTGTAAGGACTCGGCCAGGTTCTGTTTGGTTTTCCATCATCGGAGCAGAATGTGTGTGTTTTGTCAAGATGTGACTGATTGTGTTATTTTTGCTCCTTGAACATCCAGTTCATTTCCTCCTCGCTGTGCTGTAGTTGATGTTTACAGGAGTGTCCTCCATCCTGGACTGTTCCAGTGTCTGTCTTGATTTAATCTTTAGAGTTAAATTAAATAAAGGGACAGGGGAGAAAGGAACACTGACTAGTTTGAAATGGAATTGAGTATGCACATGTCCTTCTGTCTACAGAATGAAAGTTTAACAAATACTTTTGACAGGATGCTGATGCAATAGGAATGAAATGCTCATTTTAACAACCTATTTTTGAATACAATAGTCACAATTTGGTGGGGGGGGATTTGGATGTGTTTGATATTCTGTGTTTTTTGAAATAGTGCCTGTATTATTTTAAACCGATGAAAGGGTTTTGTTGCACGATATACAGAATCTTCTATGTTAAAATGGAAATATCTCTCATACGTAATTCATACTCTGTGACATGACCGTCCCCACATAGAGCTCAGATGCATGCTGTGTCCTTTGATTGTGCTTAAGATGACTAGACCTTGGCAAACAACCGTGGGAAATTCAATTGATTGGACATGATTTAGAAAGGCACACACTTGTAAGTGGAAGGGACTGGGAGACTGGTAAGGATTGAGAGAAAGATGTACTGAGTCAATGCATCATGAGCCTTGAAGAAGGTAGAGAATTTAAAGGGGTCTGAATACTTTCCCAAGGCACTCTACATGCTTTAAACAACATATGCAATCAATTATTTCAGCGTTTTATAACACCTAAATGTGCTTTATAATGAAGTTGGGTTATTGGTTCAGCCCATGCTGGGACAGATGGCGTAGTAGCACAAACACATCGATGGGGCCTCTTCTCCAAAGTGGAAATAACATATCTGAATAAAAAAGACAACTTTCCTGGGAGTTGTCCCTACGCTTCACTTGACTGCATTATGCAAAAAGAAAAAGAAAAACGTGTCCCTTAAGTGTCCTCTTGCTGGTAATCAGAATGTTCATAGTATGTTTTAATATATAGGGTTTGTTTTCAGTAAATTCAGGTAGATTGATTTGGGGACTTTTTTGTTTTACAGCAGCACAGACTAGCACAGACAGCAGCACTAGAACGGAACGTCTGTAGCCAATAGCTAGAGGGCTCAAGAAGGATTCGTCCTTTGCCGAGATGGGGTGGGGGTGTTCGAATGAGCTGCTCAGCATATTATCATAGAAACATGGCAAAACATCTCCCTTTGTCTGTAAAGAAGGGGTTTGCTAAATGATTTGCCCGCCAATATCATTATGAATAACTAATTAAAAATGTCATACAAAATAAATCAAAACCGGCTCTTTTGTTCTCAAGCCATTGTCCCTTTGGCGTCCGTGGCTACGCGTGTCCCTTTGGCGTCAGACATTGGGTAAATCAAAGTTATATGTCCTCTATTCATTTTGTCTGTTTTGACGAAGAAAGACCAGTAAGTTGTTGTTTTGGTTTGTCTTTAGGTCTGTTGGTTAGTCTTTTGCTCCGTAGATAAGAGGGTCATCTGTTGAGAGGGCGGTACTGCCGAGCTGCTGGATCTCCTCAAGCTTTGCCATAATGTTTACTTGCCCCAACTAATAATTCAGGATGTTGTTTGCTTTTCATCCCCGAGTTGTTTGTTTTTGTCATTCCTCGTTTTAATAAATATGCAAATGTTGTGGGTATTAGGTTTAAAAACTCTGCAGTTTCTCTGCGTGAGGTGAAAATGCTGTTTATATTGAGCCAATCACTGGGTATGGAACCCTGTATGTTTCCGTTGTTCCGTTCATTGAGCCTGTTCATTGTCGGCCCGGGATTAATGGAAAGGCTGTCTGACTGCGATCCTCGTCAACTCCCATTCATCAGTTGTATACTGATTCTATACTGACACTATGCCTTCTGAAAAGTGGTAGACATTTATCCTCATGGTCTTTTGGAGAGCTACAAATCATGTTTTTTGTCTTGTAGAATGCGGGGGAAAAAAATTATGATTTTCTTTTTTAACGGGGCCTAGTCTTTCTTCTGCTGTGCGTGACGTCCCGGGATTATAAAAAGCAATAGCGGGCAAATGAATAAATTGAGACGCCTGCACAGTGCTCCCAAAAGGCGCCCAAATCATCCGTCTTCTCCCCCTCTTGCTCACGCTGTTTGTTTCCTTTGCCTCTTCCTCTTGCTGGCTGCCTGCCTGCTGTTATAGTACGGAGAGGGGCGATGCAGCAGGCATGCCTAGGAGGAGACTATAAATATCCCCAGAGCCGCTTCCTGTTCTCCTCCCCAGAGGGGGGAGAGAGAGAGAGGGGGGGAGAGAGAGAGGGGGGGAGAGAGAGAGGGGGGAGAGAGAGATGGGGGAGAGGAGACCAGCCAAACCAAGCAGGAGGCGTTACGCTGGAGTGGCTCATGAGATGGTCTGGGTAGCCGGGTTTGAACCTGGTGGTCTGAACGTGTTCATGTTCAGATGGATGTCGTGCAGGTAGTCACGGGGGTGAGGGGCGGCCCACGGAGGCAACTGGTAGACCAGTGTGCCTCACGCACGTTCTTGTGTGTGTTTGCGGGCGTGGGGCTCGTCTCGGTTGGGCGTGCCATCCACGTCATGGCCGGCACAGGTAAATGGGAGCTGACGGCGGGTATTAAAAAAAAAAAAAGGGGGTTGAGTTCTACTTCCCAGGTCCAGTGTAGGTCACTAAGGGACGTGACGGATTCGCGACTCACTCTGGTCAATGCCGAGTGGAACTGCGGTCACGTGACCACCCCAATAGAGTGGCCGTGCTACTCAAAAGCACTGTCTTTAGGAGGTGATGTCACCCTGTGTCTCATGGCCTCCGCCACCAGCCAATCGAAATGAGGTGTGGTTGTGCAGCAGGTACTCTTTGGGGGGGGGGGGAGGAGGGAGTGCTCCAATCGGTCGTCACTCTTAATTAGTTTTCCAAACCCTTGATTTGTTTTTAAGGTGGGACTTTTCAGTAGGAAGGAGATTATATATCGATGATCATGTGACGGAGGTTTTCCGGTTTTGTGCCGACCCTGTTTTATAGAGAGAAGAGAAGGATGTTGTTTGGGTTAGCTTGGTGAAATTGTCGCGTTGGTGTGTCCTTAGGGTTTGAATATATGCCTGTGACAGGCTATGCTATTGTCTGTTTTGACAGACTAGTAGACATTAATGGACAGATACTAACAGTTATGAGCAAAACATAAGAAGTCTAATTGTCTTGGTCATTTTATGCAACCAGAAAACAGATAAGCCTAAATATTTACAGACATACAGCAAATTTTAATGAAGATAGGTTTTACAGTGATTAGTCTCTCTGGTTTTATTATAGCTGTCATAATCTCATTAAAAGGAAATCTCTGTTTTCACACTTTTGATTTGCATATCAAATATAAGCCGCTGAGCAGTGACCAACTTCAGTTGGCCAGCATCGTTTTCATCTTCTATGTGCAAATAATAATTCCCTATATTCAGTTGAATATAGTACAAAGACGACATAAAATGTTGAAAATGAGAAATGTTGTTTTGGGGAAAATAGGTGCTTTTAACGGTTCATGGCTCCCTTTGTCAAGAACGTTTGTTTCATAACGTGCCGTGGACTGCAGTCAGGCCAGTTTAGCACCTTGACTCTTACAACACGGCCATGCTGTTGTAATATGTGGAGAATGTGCTTTTACATTGTCTTGCTGAAATGAGCAAGTCCTTCCCTAAAAAAGACATATCTTGTTTATTTATGGTTTATTCTTTGCATGCTTGAGTTTTAACTTGAGGTGACGTACTGTGTTCACAGAATTATTTTTGGAGGTGTTTCTGAGCTCATTTCCACTACAAATTTCTGTGCGGTCTTAATGAAGATCACAGCCATCCTGAATTGGATTTTGGCCTTGTCCCTTGCATACAGAGATTATCTTAATCTTTTAAGAGGATGACGAGATACTCAAACTCTTTGCAATTCTATGCTGGGAAATGCTATTCTTAAATTGATTCACTATTTGCCTGTGCAGTCTAATGACTTGTGTGATATTCTACCAGGTTTAATTTGTTTGCATTACACAACTTTTACAGTCTTCTGTGGCCTCTTTCCCAACTTCTTTTAAATGTTTTGCTGGCTTCAAATTCAAAGTGGGTATATATTGTTATAAAATGTCTCAGTTTCAACATTTGATATGTTGCCAATTTTATATTGTATATAGATTTTGAATGAGTTGCACATTATTGCGCGGTGTCCCGAATGTCTGAGAAACAGGGTTATATTTAAAGGAAAAACACAAGGTTTATATGAAATATATTTTGCTTTTCAATTATTCTGGTGTCAATTTATTTTTAACAGCAAAATTTACCACTTAAGGTTTGATTTATGGTCAACAGGCAACGGCTGTGGGCTGTATCCGGGCACTTTGCATTGCTTCATGCTTTTAGAACTGCCCTTGGCATGATGGCCACATACCACACTAGCTGGTGCCTTATGGCTTTAATGTAACCCCTACTCTGACTGTAACCAGGCCAGCTAGCTCTAATGTATAGCGGCAGAGGCTTTGCGGCACTGAGACATTACGGAGGGCCGTCGCTCTGCGTTCACTTTTAATAGATGCTTATGTATCAATAGATGGGAGCTCTGTAAGGTTCCTAGTGTTTTGCCTATACACGGCAACTTTTCATGCTTGTGTGTGTGTGTGTGTGTGTGTGTGTGTTTGTCATGCTCTTCTCTGGTCTTAGTCTGGTAGGCAGGATGCTACAGCGGGACCCAAAAGGCCGTGCCTCCCTGGAGCAGATCGAGACCCACGCCTGGCTGCAGGGGGTGGACCCGTCACCCGCCACCAAGTTCAACACTCCCCTGGTGTCCCACAAGAGCCTGTCCGAGGAGGAGCACAGCGGCATCATCCAGCGCATGGTGCTCGGGGACATCGCCGACCGAGAGGCCATAGTGGAGTAAGTCAACGCAGAGACCATGACTACTGTTCTGCTGAGGCAACGATGAAGGGATACAAGTGTCTCTTGAGCACTCTGCTTCCCAGCAAGCCTGACTCTCTTTAGCATCGCTCTACAGTGCGACAGTTTGGGCAAGTGAACCACGACATATCTGTTCCTACCGTATTGCACGGCAACAAGCCAATTAGAGCCTAGCTGGAGCTACCTCCTGGCGGATGAAAGTGCATGGTTTTGCTTCCATTTCAGGGTTTGATTCTGTCATGACAGAACGAGTCTATGGTATTGTTTGAGAAGACAAAGAGCATCAGAAGTTATTTTAAGCAGCAAGAACAGGATCCCGACAGTCTGTGGATGTGGTTGAGCCACCAACAGTGCAAGACAAAGCTTCTGCATGCACCCTGAGCAGTGTTAGCGACTGCTCTGCTCTCCGCCAGCCAGTGGCAGTGGTAGTGCCAACCACTTCCCCATGTTGCAGTTTGAAGGTGCATCTCATTGTGTGTTCTGTACGAAGAGACATTTTTGTATGGTATGTTTTCTGATCCATGTTATTGTCCATACTTGTTGGGATAAATTGTCAACACTAGAGACAATTGAATGTATACACATGAAAAATATATGGATTTGTAGTCTTGAAAAATATCCTTTTTTAAATTGACATTTGAGCTAAATTCCAGCCTCATAGATTTGCAAAGGGAACCCCATTTAACAAATCGCACAAACATTTTACATTGAAAGCATTTATGCAATTAAAATAAACAGAAATCCAGTTTACTTTTGTGTTAGTACAGCACCAGCTATAAAATGGATACCAAAATAGGGGCAATAGATTTGAAGAGCGTCAGAGTTTAGCTTTTAAGGGTTTCATCTTAACCATATAGGCAGACCGATCTACAAATGGATAAAATTCCAAAGCACCGGCAATCTTCGTAGGTCTGGTCATCACAGGTTCAGACCAAGAACTAAGCCAAAGATGCTCATAGACCTCTTTTAGAGCCCCAGGGGAAAGCCTAAAAACCAAAATCAAGACTAAACGGACGATTGCCAGACAACATCTGTGCATGTCAGAGGACCTGGCCAGCTGTACTGAAGTAATCTTCATGATTTTAATGTGACAGATTAAATGGACCTGATTTAATCCTGAAATATTAATCCCATGTAGCATTGTTGGTAGAGCAATGATGCTTGCAAGGCCGTTACCTGCAGTCGACTTATATTGTACATGTGTATCATACAGCAGATGCTCCTAGAGAGGGACTTGGGTAATGGATGCATACATGTTCATCCTTTTTCATACAGCCCACAGCGGGAATGAAACCCACAACCCTGGCCTTGCTAGCACTCTGGATGACTTATACGTGTTATACTGCCCTCCATCCTGGCTAGCTGCTGCCCTTGAGCTACAACACCAGCCTAGGAACCCCGGCTGAGTTATTACTACTCTCAGAGAGCCATCTGATGCCTCAGTGAAACAGAGACAACGCTCATTCAATCTCTGTGTCTACATCTGTCTTTTACACCCCCCCCCCTCTCCACAAACCCTGCAATCTGATCATCTGAGGATAAGAGCCCAGACTGTAATTGCATTTGTATCCGACAGCAGCCGTGTTTTAGCCTCCCACACTGAGAGTGAATCATGTATGTGATTTGAAACATACTTACTGACTCTTCCTAAAGCCGCCACTGCCGGCCGCGTTTCCAAGCCGAGGAGATGCAGCGAGGATCAAAGAAGTCCCTCGCAGGAGCACCGGTGGCCTCCAACAAACCACTCTGAAGGGAGGGCTTTACTGATAAGGAGACCTGGGCACACGCCAGCAGGTTTACTCCCACTTCCCAGTCATTAGCGAGATGATTGTCCTGTTAAAGCTCCCATCCCACACACACACACACCGAGCACGAAGCGGCAAGTGGCTCAAACATTCACCTGTTTACTCATTAACACAGGCTAGTGTAGATTTATCCGGAAGGCTGTCAAGGGAGGCGAGCTAGCTGCTGTCTGTATGGTCTCATATACAAGCTGAAGGTGAGCACCTTATGGTCTTGTCAATTTGATTGGGTTTCCGCTGCACTGAGAACAACTTGTTGACATACGGTGTGTGTGTGTGTGTGTGTGCTCCCCTCTCCTTGGCCTTCTCTCTGCTGTCCTGTGCTAACGTTGTCTCTTGTCTTTGTTGCAGAGCGCTGGAGACTAACAAGTATAACCACATCACTGCCACCTACTTTCTCCTGGCTGAGAGGATCCTGAGGGAGAAACAAGAGAAGGAGGTCCAGACGCGCTCCTCCAGCCCCAGCAACATCAAGGCTCAGTTCCGGTAATAGTCGCAGCCCCTCATATACACACACACACACACGCGCGCGCAGAACATATGCCTGCATACGCATCGCAGATGTGGATGGAACCCACCGGAACCCAGCCTCTGCATCACCAAGGCCCCGCTCATCCATTGGTTGGGGGCCCATTCAAAATGTTGATAATGATTAAGCGCCGTGGCCTCAGGAGGACATCTCCTGTTGATTTGGTCTAGCTTATGTCCCTGCTGCTCTGTCATGTGATCCCGCCATGCGGAGACAAATGTGTTTAAAGGCTGACCACAGTAATTGCTTTTGAGTGACCTAGAAAATGGAAGTCTGGTGGCCCTCTCAGCAGAGAGGGAGTTGGATGAGGGGTTTCCGAGCCAAAGAGCCACGGGAGGAAGATGGATCCAATGCATGCAGGCTTAAGGAGCTCCCTCTGTATCTCCGGCCTGTCCGCCTCAACCCATTTGTCCAGAAACACATGGGCAAACAGGTGCTCCAAGAGAGGCGGCCCATTTTTAGCTCCTGGGTCACAGCCCCCTCGGTGCAGGAGAAGAACACAGCCAAATTGACTGTGGTGCAGCAATACGGATCAGATATGCTGTTCCACCTTGAGCGCCTCCGTTCATGTGACATGGTTCTTCATACTTAAGCGGTGCACCGTACTTAAGCACAGGAATACTTCGGCTTCAGGCAATGTTGTTGTCATAGAGGACGAAACGAAGCACGTTCTAAATTGAGGTTAAAACCCCAATAACGTCATGTCACTGAATATGCCCAAAACGGCTTTCACAGACTGAAGGCAAAATCTAAATCCACAGATGCAGAGATGCGATAGTGCCAAGTCCCATGGTGGCAAGGCTACACGGTGCAGAGACCGCCGTCTACAGGGGACGCACAGCCTACATTTTGGCCACCCCGCGGTTCTCGGCAAACTACCCAACGCTCCTAAGCGACGCTCCAAAGCGACGCTCCTAAGAGACGCTCCAGAGCGACGCTCCAGAGCGACCCTCCAGAGCGACGCTCCAAAGCGACGCTCCAAAGCGACGCTCCAAAGCGACGCTCCAAAGCGACGCTCCAAAGCGACGCTCCAAAGCGACGCTCCAAAGCGACGCTCCAAAGCGACGCTCCAAAGCGACGCTCCAAAGTGACAACACATTCTATTCATTTGAAGGTTCTCATGAATCGAGCTTTGCTGAGAACTCCAAAAAGTATGAACACCAACTTCTAAAACGCAATTTTTTCCTTCATTGCTTATTCTCCATCTTTTTGCCCATTGTTAAATAGCATAGTAGTTAGAGCCACGGACTGTGTTGTTGGTGACCGGCATTCGATCCTCCACAGGATTTGTTCAGGTTAGTTTGAAACAGCACTGGCTACAACCTTTAGTAGCTATATTAAAGTAAGTTTTAAGTACTGTTGAACAACAGCAACAACAAAACATATTGCTCTTGATTTCGATGTATATATCGTAGTGTAGGAATAGTCTACTTAACTATCATTGGTTTCTAAAGAAACTAACCAGTCATGGAGTGTTTGGAGTCATTGTTTTCATTCTAAATACTGTATAGCTAGACTAAAACGTGGAAATGTGTTTTGACTAATTGGTTTAACAGAAGTAAAATAGACACTACATCTATACTCGCGTATCATGACAGCTACAACCACTGTTTAAATAGTGTAGTGGTTAAAGGCACTGTCTGTCACACAGAAAACCGTGGGTCGGATTTAGCCAGAGAGAACTGCATTCATCCCTTCCAAATCGAGGGCTGGCAGAACTAGGCTTGCCTTTTCTTGTTTTAATAGCTGGGCGATTTGTTTCCAGCCCTTTCATTTCCAGAAATTTTCTAAACAAAATGTCTCATGGCTGTCAGACATGGTGAGCAAACGTTTGTTGTATTAAATCACTGCTTTTTTCAAATTCTTCTTCAGAACAATCAGGATGCATGTCTTATCGTGTGAACCGCAACACGCATCCCATTGGCTCCCATGCATAGTGATGATATCATCCCATTGGCTCCCATGCATAGTGATGATATCATCCCATTGGCTCCCATGCATAGTGATGATATCATCCCATTGGCTCCCATGCATAGTGATGATATCATCCCATTGGCTCCCATGCATAGTGATGATATCATCCCATTGGCTCCCATGCATAGTGATGATATCATCCTGGCCGTCTCACACGTGCCCTTGTGTGGTTGAGACCCTCTGCGTAGTGGAGCCTTTGAAGGCCTGGCTGATCTAAATGGGACTGGAGCAGATCAAGCACAAAGCGAGGCGCCGCGGCCAAATCTCCACCGCGGGGCGGCCCTGTGGGGGGTCACAGGCACTCGTCTGGCAAACGGGACCACCTTGGGATTCCTTGTGTTATGGCCACGTGGGGTGGGGATTTGGCAGTGCTCCTCTGTTGCATTTCACTTTGCATTAAAGACATTATGCAGATTTTGCCCAGTAGTGGACCTAATCCTACTGGAATCGGGAGCTAGAGACCACCGCACACTCCTGTCAGGTTGGGCCACCGAAGACTCACTAAGCTTTTAGTGCTTTAACCGGTTGCAGCGGTTCGGTGCTGAATACTAAAGTGCTGTTTTATATTCTCTTCTCATGGTGAGTCACGTCTGAAATGCGGTAATGGTTGTCTGTGCTTTGCCCTTCCAGGCAGTCCTGGCCGACCAAGATGGACATGCACCAGGACATCGAGGACAGCCTGGCCGCCTCATCCATCTCCCACTCCGGTGGTCCCCAGTCTCCCGCCCGCAGTACGGAGAACCTCCTCAACGGACACCGCGCCAAGGGCCTGCTGGAGCTCCGCCGGGACGAGTGTGACGCCGGGGCCTCCGGTACCCCCGCGGCCGTTTCTGGGCCCGCCAGGCCTGGAGCCTCGGCCCTGGCACCGTCTGCCAAGCAGCGCACCTGCCTGTTCAGGGTGGAGGAGGACGAGGAGGAGGAGGAGGAGGAGATGGAGCCATCCCCGCTGTCCGCTCAGGTGGTCCTGCGTCGCAAGCCTCCGTCCATCACCAACCGCCTGACCTCCAGGAAGAGCGCGCCGGTCCTCAACCAGATCTTCGAAGAGGAGGGCGAGTCGGATGACGACTTCGACATGGACGAGGGTCTGCCGCCCAAACTCAGCCGGCTGAAGATGAGCGTGGCGGCCGGGTCGCCGGGCGCCACCCAGAAGCGCTACCACCGCCGCAAGAGCCAGGGCCGCGGGTCGTCATGCTCCAGCTCCGAGACCAGCGACGACGACTCCGAGAGCCACCGGCGCCGCCTGGACAAGGACGCCGGCTTCACCTACAGCTGGAGCCGCCGGGACAGCGGCGAGGACCCGCCCGGGAACTCCGGCGGAAACGGGGGCGGCAGCAGTGGTGGGGCGAGTAAACCCCCCGGGGAGGGGGGCAGCTCAGGACCAGACAAGGGCAGTCCTCCTGGAGGGAGTGGCGGCGGCGGCGGCGGTGGGGGTGGCGGGGGAGGAGGCGGTAAGGGACAGGGTTCCCCCTCCAGTTGTTCCAACAGTAACCACTCGTCGTCAGGCTCGGGGTCCATACGGGGTCACCGGGCGGCGGAGCTGGTGGAGGGCCTGAAGCTCATGAGCCTGTGCCTCAGCTCCCAGCTCCAGCAGAGGGGGAGGAGCGGGGGGCCCGGCCTGGCAGGGGGGGTGGGCCAGTTCATCATAGACGGCGGCCTGTCGGTCGTCAGCGTCAAGACCCAGGAGAGGTCCTCCTGGAAGATGTGCATCGGCTCCAACGGCAGCCTGGACCTGGAGTTGGACACCATCTCCCTGCCCACCACGGCCGTCCCCGGCCCCGGGGCGTACGCCAACCAAGCGGCGGCACTTAGCGAACTGGCCCTGGCCACCAAGGAGAAGAACAAGCTGAACCACCTGAAGAGCAGCGTTCTCCAGCTACCTCTGTGTGAAAAGACCCTCTCGGTTAACATCCAGCGCAGGGAAGGGCTCCTGTGTACGTCCTCCCAGGCCAGCTGCTGTCAGGTGATATGATGGCCCCCGCCACGACCCCGGTCCAGCCACCGTCTCCCACGTAGCATACGTCTGACCTCAGAACGGCTCACCATGAGAACCGGCCTTCTGCTATCGTCTTAACATAGTCAAACTGCTTCTTTTGATTTGGGTTTCTTTAGGGAACAAACCCCCACCCCCTTCAGTAAGTCCTATGACATACGAGGCGTATGTATGCTGATAGGGGTCATGTCGTTTGCAAACGTCCCCTGAGCCTTTTGCTCCCCCGTGAAGGAGATGAGGTAATAGCACTTAACTAAAATTGTGAGGTGAGTTGGTAGCATTTATATGAACTGAAATATGGACGTTTCGTTTTGATTGATTATTGACTAAAAAGGACCAAACTTTGCAGTGGGTAAGTAGGAGCACATGGTAGCTGAAACGGCACTTAAATATAGCATTTTGGTCTACTGCTTAAATCAAGTCCTGATCTGTTTGCCCATTAGCTGTGGAATGTAATGATTTGGCTGGGAGATGTACAGCTACTGTAAAAGTAAACTGTTTGTCTGTGAATGGCTTCCAATCAAGGTTCCTACTGAAGTGGTTTATAGATAGCAGAAACATTAAACCAACCTGCACTTCAATGCTAAATTGCTTGTGATTCGGTCTAAGATGTGTCTTATGAATGTCAATGTCCTATTACAGGTTTTAAGTTTTAAGTTTGCTCTGTTAAGAGCAATGTTCAACTCCCTGAAGTATTTCAACAAATGTGCGTTCTTGCCATCTTGTCTCTTTTAAATTGTCCCTCATTTAGACAGCTAATCGTCATGTCTGCAACGGCTTGGGGCCGGCATTTCATATAAGAGAAGATGTTTTAAAACGATTTGTTCTGTTTAACAAAGCAATTTTGTAAATATTTTATCAGTTTTGCCCCAACAGAGTAACAAAAGGAAAAGTACCTAAGTAGCATTTGTGTTCTTCACGGTATTTATTGACAGCGAGATCAGAGGGAGACTGTTGGTGATGAGGAGGTAATGGGTGGTATGGAACCCTGGTTGCCGGGGGGAAGGTGCATGTCACTCAACCACGGCTCCGTCCCCACGTAGCAACCTCTATTGGAAGCCAGGTTCCAAAACGACGCTTGCTAATAGTTGCTGGGAGGGCAAGGGGACCGATTTATGGGTGACCATAGATGGACCTGGAGGAAGGGTTGAGACATGTTTGTCCATGCGGTCTTTAAACATTGGCCAACTAATGAACTTGTTGGCATAAAGTTATTTTTACTTGATTCATTAATGCCATTATACATTAATGGCTGAGCTCTACTGTCTAAGGTGCTTTTAACTGATTGGCTGAGTGCAATAAAGTTTCATATTGTATCATATTTCAGGGGATGTAATTAAAGATTTACTTTTAAATGGGTAATTTAAACCGCTCTCACTGATTTCATTTTAATGCAACCTGGATTGTGCGCCAACCCCAACTAATAGGTGCATCTTCTAAACACCTGGGGAACTGGTGTTACTGAAAGACATTCATTGGATACAATGAGCCTACAGATCAGCCTTAAAATTAGATACAATCCTTCACTTCGGTAGTGTTATGTGCATCAGTTCCGATGCAAAGTGACTTGATTAGAGGTGAGCGGGTAAATGGCGGTCCTGTCACTGTACAAGTCACCTCGTTAGTCAGGATGTCTTTCACATGGGTGGCTGATATTTAACACGCGTTTACTCATTGCTCCAGTCTGAGAGCCACTTGTGGTTTCACCATTTGCACTGGCTGTGTACTGGTGGTGGGTGTGTTGTGCTGACACCTTTCTGGACCCCTTGTAAATCCTTTTCTTTGGTCCAAGTGTCTTATTCATTCCCTGTTTGAGCATTGTTTGGTCATTCTGGAATGGAACAGTCAGTCTATATATTGCTGTTTAGGTCAAATACCTTTATGCTAATGACTATAATAGTAAATCCACTTGGCGACAGTCTGACACTATTCTCACAGATGTTAGTAAATTGAGTTAAAGGACAACTGCTAATTGCAAATTGGGCTAACTCCTGAAGGTAATAAAATACATAAAACAAAGGACGGAACATAAACGGAGGAAATGGACCGGCAAGGTTTCCCCTGTACGCTTGGCCTGGATGTGGCTGGTACATCAGACCCCCTTCACATTTTGGTCATGTCATTAACTTACTGTTGTCTACCAACTCCTCATGATGTGTAGAACTGCAAATAAGATCCTTAGAAGGGTGCGAGAGATGAAAGTAAAACTAATCCATTTAGTGGAACACTTGGGTATGTGACTTGCAGATGGGGTCTGTGCCCTCTGCCTCGTCTCTGCGTTCTCATACTGATTTACTTTTTACTGTAACTAGTCTTCTGTCTGGTCAGACTAGTTTGTTTTTAAAGGGTGTTTTAAGTATGTATATATGTTTAAAAAAAAAAGTTTATTTTTTGACTTTTAAACAATCTACTGTTTTAAAATGTGTTAAAGCGGGGGCCATGATTCTCCTCTTAGCAGTGTGTGTGTGTGCGTGTGTGCGTGTGTGCGTGTTAGTGGGCGTGGGCGTGTGTCATACACGCCTGACGACACCAGAGGGAAGGGCAGAAAGACGTTCTCACATTCAAGATCAATGGTTCGGTAGGAACACATGAACTTTCAGGAGAGGCTCATTTCTGCAAGCTTTAAAGGAGCGGCATGAATAAGGGGAGGTGGGCTTGTGGAGGAGGTTGGCTGTGGGGGGTGATGTCTGGGGAGGTATTCTAAGGGCATTGGCAATAAGCTATATGTTGCAGCTATCTGTAAATAAACATATTTTTGTTTTATATTTCAAACCGGCCTTAGACTAAAAGGCACATCGAACTAAAAACAAAAGGAGAAAGATATCTTGTGTATTTTCTTTTTTTTTAACAAAATGTATGTAAATGGATATGTAAATATGGTGCTCTATATTTAGAAACGGCAGAGTGAACCATTTGGTGCATAGCTGTAAGTATAGCCTTATTAGTAATGGGTGTCTCATGTGAT
>JACXGK010006557.1:0-28394 GCA_016801125.1 Novumbra hubbsi
CCCCCCCCCCCCCCCCCTCCCCCCGGAGAATTGACGTCAGGAGTGCAGAGCTCAGGCATTCCCATGATCCTTGCAACGTCAGTTTAGGATAACAACGGCCAGAAGGATGCTTTTGCAATCTGCAGTGTTCAATGGTCAGAATGACGATCCTGCTCTGTTGTTTGGGTTTAACTAAGGCTAAGGTAAAGTTGCGCTGTTATGATGCTAATTCAACATAGTTAATCTGAGTCGGAGGGCGGCTGTCTTGTCAGAGCAACTGCTAGCTATAAACCTATATTTGATACTTCGTGGCTGCGGAGTCCACTTTTTCTAAGTGCGTGTGCTTTACGTTTTGTACCTCTAAAGTGCACACACGGTTTTGTGGTGTTTTTCATTTCAGATTGCTAACTCTCCACCAGTCATCAGCGATAACTCCTTGCTTTACCGGCAGTGGACTGCGTGATTAGCGTTGGGTTGGAATTTGGCCCTCGTCTTACCTCCAGTGTTTGACACTTTACAGAAAAAGTCAATATATAAGGTTTGCATTCTGTAGATCAGTTTGGTAGACCCACCCAATACTGTGCCTTCACCACCTGCAAAGCCAGAATTTGTCATTGGGTTGTCTACAAGATGTTGGTAATGTTCCACAAGATACTGGTGACCACTTTGGCCACTCTTGTAAACCTAGCTGGATTTCATAAAGCTGTAACCGTTATCCTGGATTTGGTGAAATGCTAACTAACAGGGATTTATACAAATGTTTGCACAGCATTCGAGAGAAATAATAATTTGGACGATTTCTGAACATCACTTCATTGTTCAGTGTATTTAGAAGTGTTCTGTGGTCTCGCAGTAACACTCCCTAACTAGACACACACAGCACTTGCTCCACTGAGAACCTGGGATTCAATTCCCAATTTCAGCTGTTCAATCTGTTTTTCTCTTATCTGTATACCTTTTGTAATTTCTGTCTCAGTAAAGTGTCAAAATACACCCTAAAATTTTGTTCTTTAGAAACATATAGAGATTCTTCTATACTTGATGGAGCCAATAGAATTTTTTTACATTTTGCTATTGTCAGACCGTACATGTTATGTTATTCTGTCCTGTTATGTAGAATATTCTACTCATTGTGGTCTAGAAGACATTGAATCAGCTTTGATCTGTAACTGTCTGAAGCAAGCCCCTATCCCCCAGAGTTCCCTCTTATCTGCTGGTAGAGTGGATGCTGTGCCTTAGTTAGAGAATAATCACACGGGCAGTTCCAAGTCTGCAGAAGCGTCATGGTCTTCAATCCGTTGGAAGACAAGGAGGGGGGAAATCCGATCCTCCGTTTTTCTACAGTGTAACGGGGGGGAAAGAGACACGGAACCGATACAGTTGGCGGCTAATCTTTCAACTCTTTTGGAAGGCTCACAGCTTTTCACGGTCTTCTGGGAAATGCAGGCCCCTACAGCACTTTCCCCGCCACCACAGGCCCCACATCAAGTCCATCCACATTCCATCAGATATGTTTTACACTGTACGTGCACCACTTCCTGAAGCATGGGGTGATTGTACGGTCTCAGGACAAAAGGTACAAGAATGATCCTTTAGGTTTTCTTATGGGCGCATCAATTAGAGAATTCCTGGACGATACCTGATATTCATGTAGCACAGTAAGCCCGTATTGTTTATTTGTAATTACTCTCTGTAAATGTGTGTACATTTCTATAATAAATAGAAATGTATCTTTAGATGCTTCTAATTTCAACAAGTAAAATATTTGTTTATATTATATTTTAATAACATAGTACTATCACAAACCTAAGCAAAATTAATAGAACATATCTTTCTATAAGAGTACATTATACTGTACTTAGATATACATTTAGTGAATAATGTATTAGAGAGTAAATAATAATAGAACATATGCCTCAAGCTAAACAATGTTTTGAGAATTAAGATTTACAGGATAATTTTTTAATCAGTCAGAGAAAACAAAAGCTATGTCAGAAATAATCGGGTATAATTGATCAAATTTGTTTTGGGCCTGTAATTAGCTTATACAGTTTGTTTGCCAATAAATCAGTGCATCTTTAATTTTTTTTGTTGAGTCTTTGGGGGGGAAAACCTTTTTATATGCTCTTCTGAGAAATTTGTAATAAAAGTTGCATAGAACTGTCTTGTTCAGAGAGGTTGATGTTTTGAGAAACATCAACCACAAAAGGTTTTTAATAAGGTTCTTTTAAGGAAGTAAGCAAATAAGTGTTCCTTTGATAACATACAACAAGACTCTTCAGACAATGTATAGCGTTTCCCCAACAGTTTCGATATGAAGAACCTATGAAAGATCCTACAGGAACCTTTTATTTTTAGAGTGTGTGTCGTCTCTTCATTTAATACAGGTGTTAGAATGCTAGAGCTCCAGTAAAGATGATCTTGCAGTCAGATCGTCCAGCTGCTTATACACCAAGCCGACTATTCATGTGTACAGAAGGCATTGAATGTAATTAGCTTTGCTTGATTTCGTAAAAACGCAGAGGGCATTTGTGTTTTAATCAAATCAACCCCTTTTTATGAGTCTATTCACAGGAATATTATGCCTGATGTTCTTTACGTGTATGTATGCTGTTAAGTCAGATGTCTACACTTAAAGGGATTCTTCCTTAGAATTAAAATGGCAGTTTGTTTGTGCATTTGATGGCCACTTTTGTATTGCATGCTGATTTTTCCCTTTTCTGGTTTCAGAATAGATCCTGTCTCTGATGATGCAGGCAGAGGATAGGAAGAGACGAAAACTGAGTGTGAGTTCAGGAAAAGGCGTATCGGAGGAATATTGTCTGAGAGTGAGTAGGAATGTATTGACTTCACTTGAGCTTAAGATCATTGTGTGAAAACATTTTGGGAAAACAAACTGCCAACTTGATATTTCAGGAGCGACCAAAAGAGGACGCAACAAAGATGAAGAACAAAGTGACCTGCACAACAGGTGATGTCTCAAAATGTACCACAACATTCAGGTTATGTCGCAGGTGACATTCATTCAAGTTGTATACGGTCGGTGCCTGTCTAACACTGTTCAGGCTGCTAACATGAACTCCCTCACTCCTTTTGACTGTGTGGACTGGACTTCATCTAGGACCTGACCCACGGAGTTACAATGAAAGGTGTGTTTCCGATCAGCAACGTGGTCTTTCTTTTTTTTTTTTTCAGCATCCAGTGGTAAGAAGAAGATGTGGTCGTGGGGTCAGTACCTGGACGAGGAGAAGGCCATGGCTGCTCCCCCAACACTCTTCACGGAGGTCAGCATCTCCTCTCTCTCCAACAGCGGAGACTACTGTTGCCAGACCCCAAAAAGCTGGTTCATTAGAGGGCACGGTGGCGAGAATCACTTAACACGTAATGAGAACGTTTCTGTCTGTTTTCAAAATCTGGGTCGTGTGCCTCAGTTTTAGTGATTTTATGACCATAATCCAGCTGAGCCAGTTCCCAGTGTTACAGTAGAAGGGTGTGCTGTGTGTTGGGAACCTTGAACCTGCTGTACATCCGGATTCTGCTAGCATTCATCACAAGTTTCTTTTCCAAGTGATTCATGTGCCTTTTTCTCAAACATAAAAATGTTTAGCAAATTGCAACCGGTCCTCACCGATGGAAATGGTTTCCGTATCTCAGTAGCAGGAGTTGTTAATCACACAGGCGGTGTTCAGAAGGGAGAGATGGGGAGAGGAAGAAGCATTGAAGCTACCTCACATAACACCCCACACTGAGCCTAACCTATTCTGATGCTCTCCTGCACCACTTATTTCCAGTGGGCCAATAAGGGGCCTGCAAAATACGACGCGTGTTTCTAGTGACTATGCCTTTGAGGAGAGCGGCCCATCTTGGTCACGCTACACGTTTAACGCAGGGGTGGGCAAATATTTTGGCTCTGGGGCCAATTCAGGATTTTGAAATGAAATGGAAGGCCTCATTGGTTTTTCTAGTTTGTTAATAAGAATTGATTTGGAGGCCAGAAAAGGGCATTCCGTGGGCCGGATGGGACAGCCTTGCGGGCCGCATTTGGCCCTCGGGCCGTAGTTTGTGCTTTGGGACTGGAAGGAGATTTCGAGTGTATGACCGTGTGACAGGACTGACGTTTAAGCAAGGCAGAACCTAGTCTGAATGTGTAACTAGGGAGTTACTTGACTGCTGGGGGGAAGCTTCAGGTTTGCTTGATGTGGAATGGCCACTGTGAATATTCAGGCAACCGATAAGCTCATTGTATGGCTGTGCTCCTTTGTGGAGAACCCTGTAGTGTGTGGTGACTCCCCTATCCGCCTCTTTCCTTTTATCTACCCCTCTTTCCTTACCCCTTTTTTCTCTGTCCTCCCCCACTCCCTCCATCTTGCTCGTTCATTCCTTCTCTCTGTCTCTCCCTCTCTGAGAATGATTAATGCCGGACTAAATCCTGCTCCACAGAAATGCTGTGAGGTGGATGAGTTTTTCTATGAAGGGATTTGACGGGACATCTGTTCCGTTGGAGGCACAAACACCCGTTGCCACGGCAACCTTGCTGCCAAGACACAGTTGAGCGCGGGGGTTCAACCTCCATGCACATGCAAACATGATAACGTTGGGTTTCCTAGTAAATGTGTATGTGTGGGTTTTCTATGGCGGGTGTTTGATCTGTGTTTTCGGGGCCTATCCTCCTGCATTTCTGTTCACTTCTCTCTTATTTCTACTGTCACTGCTCTGTCCTTTTCACTTTCCCTTTCTGCCCACGCTGTCATTTTCTCTCCCACAATCTCTCACTTTGGGTTTGTCCCTCTCCCCCCTCCGTCCCAGGCCCAGTCATTCCCCTGCAGCAAATGTGGCTTCAAGGTGGGGATGAGGCTGGAGGGCATCGACCCCCTGCACCCATCAATTTTCTGCGTCCTGTCCGTGAGCGAGGTGAGCTGCAGCACAGAGGGAACTGTCTCAGAGCCTCCCTAACCCTACCCCTACCCCTACCCCTAACCCTAACCCTACCCCTAACCCTACCCCTACCCCTAACCCTACCCCTAACCCTACCTATGCCGGCCAGGCCACACGCTGTGACTGGGTTCCGCGCTGCATCGTTGTGGATGCGGAGATTCTTGCCATTTGAAAACCAGGCACTCGCTAATTCAGTGTTGTTAATTCAATCTGATGTAATCCACATTCTCAACGCTTGAGCACCGAGGTGTAATGGGATGTGCAAATGAGAACAACCACATTTCCAAATGTACCACACAACATGTTTTGTGCAACATTTCTATCTGTGTCAATTATTGTGTCGTTCTCCCATTATTCACCGTGGAACATAATGGGCCTACATCGCCATATCCTACGGCGGTAACCCTGGGAACATAGAGCCGAGGGATTACACGCCGTGGGGTAATGATTTATAAGGGCCACAGGTACATCCATGCTTTCTGGATTTTGTTTTTTTCCCAGGTAATTGGCTTCCGATTGCGTCTCCATATCGATGGATACTCTGAGTGCTATGACTTCTGGGTAAATGCTGACTCACCTGATATCAGGCCAGCTGGATGGTGTAAGTCAACCGGACACAAGCTCCATCCACCAAAAGGTGAGCAGATCAGGCTTGTGTTTAGGCATTGTGACTTTTGTGCTGCCCAACGCCCAACTCTGCATGCTTGGTTAGATCAGGTCAGATATGACCTGATATTGTTATTTATGTGCAGACCCAAAGCCTTCAGTGCTTCCACCAAGTATCAACTCTGTGATGAGATTACCAACTCAATCGAGACAGCTTTCAAAAACAAGTTTTTGTTTTGGGTTCTTTTTAATAGAGCGGCCTTGACTTTCTGTAGGCTTTCATTCCACTGAGGAAAACATTGGTAGTTCTGCGTTGTTCTAACTATCACTGCTTAACTGGAGGCCAAATGGTGTGGTACAGCTTGGTTGGTCTTGGCTCAGTTTAGCTCAGTTGTAAAAAAGTCCTCTTAAGCAGTTAACTTTTTAGTGCATTTGTAAGACATTGTGCTTGTTTAATCCTAATTAAATAGAATTGACTGCAGAACATGAGAATGGGCTATAAACTTCATGGGGCTCATCATATTTTCACAACCTAATATACGGCAGTTTGTTGCGCTACAAAGCACAGCCAGATCACGTAATGTACAACATTTGTCACAGCCTCAACTAATCCCTATTGGTTACCCCTGTCTCCATCTTCCTCTCTTTCTACCTATTTCTCGCTACTGTTTATTTTCAGGCTACAACGAAAGTCAGTTTAACTGGGAAAAATACCAAGAGGCTTGCAATGCCCAAGCTGCACCAAAGAATCTGTTTAAATCCCAAAACAGTGTAAGTGATTGGTCGGGGGTAAGGGAAGCTTACCATTACATTCCTGTAAATATGTCTCAGGCCAAAAGAATGACTTTCATTCACGCTGCAGATTAGAACAATGTGTTCCAGGCGCTGTTGTAACACTTACTTTGCACCACTCTTAAGTGGCAAAACTTCATTTACATTTTAACATGTAGTAGTACTTACTCAGATTTTCCTTCATTCCCACAAATCGCAAATTGCCAATAGACTTTTCTATTATTTTTATTGCCCTCTGCTTCAAAGGCATTAGAAATACTTTATTTTACTTATGTAGTAGGAATTGATTGATAGATCAAAGGAAAGAATCTGTTGTACGATCTCAACGTTCATGCTGCCAAGCCATTAGGTCAGCGTCTGCGCGTGCAAGATATTTAAATATTTACTTAAATCCTCCATTTCAACCACTTCCCTGTTGGACTTCTGAAAAGGTTGAAGCCTACGTGATGCCTCTGTTTGTCCACAGACCATGAGCACCTCCACGTTCCAAGTGGGCATGAAACTAGAGGCTGTGGACAGGAAGAACCCCTGCCTGGTGTGTGTGGCGTCAGTGGCCGACACGGTGGACAATCGCTTCCTGGTTCACTTCGATAACTGGGACGACAGCTATGATTACTGGTGAGCCGCCTGCCATTCAGTTCAAAGAACTGTCTCCGCTGTTCTTCAGCTGATGACAAAAGGAGACAAGAATATGTCCACTTTGAAAAGGATCCATCATCTCCGATGACCGTAAGATCTGGATTCAGTCAGTGTGCCGGAATCGGTGGCGATGGGTAGCCCAACAAATGTTAGGGGGACACAGGAACCTTTGACATAAATCCAGCAGAACTTATGCCTTTTCCTTGGAGACTGAAACTGAAACTAGTCTGTGTAGCCTTTACATTTTCGTCTGTCTTGTTTTTTCTTTGACTGTTTAAAGTAGAGTCGTGGCTATACAGTCATTGCTACAGTGTTGAGTCATGAAGCTCTAGTCATGAAGTTCTAGTTTGTTAACTGATGTTTGTCAGTTAATGATAGGTTACACTTTCCTGGTATTTTGTACTTGTTGTAGGTCTACGCACGTCTCTTATGCCACTTATTGTTAGAGTGGAAATATTTCCTTACTTTTTCAGGGCAGGAAGCGGGGGGGGGGGGGTTGGGAGGGGGGATTTGTTCGTAGGCTGGGTAGGAGCTTTTCAAATTAGTGTTTATATGAAGGTGTGCACAGCCATAATGTTCTTCTGTTTGTCTGTGTGCATTTGCACACCTGTATTATCTCCACTTCAGTCTTGTCTTCAGTGAGTCAGTGGCACGTTACCCGTTATTTGCTCTTAGGAGATCTCTTGATTAAATGAAGCGGAATTCCTGGCCCAGTCCTTCGGATCGTAAGCTTTGTGTGGGCGAGTGACGTTGGCCGGGCCGTTGGTTAAGATGCTGATGTTCATGGAAGGAGATCTGTCAGTTGTAAAAGAACAACCACAACTGTTTGCCGAAGTGGCCAGAGATCTTGCAGCTGTTTTCTTTCCTCCTCCGGTGTCATACTGAGACTATCCAGTAGGAGAAGCTCCTTGCCTCCTATCCTCATCAGAGCCTACCCAGACAGTAAACATAGGTCATCTCATGTGTAAACAGGCACATTCTACATGTGTAAACAGACACACATTAGCTTATAATTTATCTTAAACATGGTCGCAAACACTCATTTCCATATTCACTCACACGCACTGAAGACAGATTATTTCTGCCATCGCTTTGCCAGAGGATTTAAGGGGAAAGTATAGGGGTCCAGGTTTGTTTTTTGAATGGAAGTTTCAGTCAGAATGTATGTTTTTCTGAGCGACAGCAGTCAGGCAAGCCATTCTGTGCAGTTCTTGATTGTCTGTTCTACCGACAATCAAGAATAACAGAATAACATTGCTGCTGTAACATTTGAAAGCACACAGAAATGCAGTGGAATTCTTAATCTGTGTTGTTATTGAATGTGTACTGTTCTGTACATCCTAATCTAGTCGACTTAAACGTTATTTGAAATTGCAATTATCACCCTGTCAAAAACATTATTGGGGTATTGTAAATTCCAACAGGATAAAAAGGAAATGAATATTGTGTGTGTGTGCGTGTGTGTGTGGGTATGTAGGATGATAAAGTCTTTGTGTGTTTTTTAGGTGTGACGCCAGCAGTCCTCACATCCACCCAGTAGGCTGGTGCCAAGACCATGGACGACCTCTCACTGCACCTCAGGGTGAGTAGCTAGCCCTACTGTACCATACTGAACACATCTCTAGCCCTACAGATACTGTACCATACTGAACACATCACTAGCCCTACAGATACTGTACTATACTGAACACATCTCAAGCCATACAGATGCTGTACCATACTGAACCCATCTCTAGCCCTACAGATACTGTACTGTACTCAGTACATATTGTGTACCAAGTACCAGACTAAATGTGTGTACTTTGTAAGTCACGTTTGATGCTGATTGAATAATGTCTGATATGGAGAAATATTAAATGTACATGCACGCTTTCCATCAAAATAATTTAGAGAATTTCTTCCCGCTGTCTCAGATGATGTGTTTGGTATGCAGCCATTTCTCTACATGGGTTTTGGATGTGCAGCAGAGAGAACCTTTCCTCTGGAATAGTGTCTGTAAAATAGCCATGGTTATTCCCCTCAGTTTCTGTAGCTATCGGTAGAGAGATATAAACAATAGTTTTAAATCTGAATTCTTCTCAAATGTCAGTGCTAAAGTTAGAACCAAAGGAACTAATCACACACAGCAAGTGGAACAACCAGTTCCAAGGAGAAAGAGCAGCCAATAGATGATGCTTGCGAATGTTCTGATTTATTAGTATCATTAAAAAGGCGTGCCTCACCAAGGTCTTTGACCGAAATGTTGCAGATCTTAATAAACTATAACGTTTGTTAGCGTCACCAGTGTGTCAGTACTAAAGTAATGGCTTGTATTATTTAATTTTCTGGTTAAAATTTCCCCTTACAGGGCTGCAGCCTTGTTTAAAGACTTTGAATGTTCTTGTGTTTTATGGAGGGACAGTGTCAATAGGACATTCAAATAAAAACAACCAAAACATTGACTTGAAAAGTTTTTGTATTGATATACAGTAATACACTTCATGTTACAAAACAAAAAAAGTGTTCTGGTAACAAGCTGTACGTACTAAATTGCAATATCGTCTTTATGTTTGAAAGCATTTCATTTAAATGAATCAAGTGAAAGCTCCAAAAGCCCAGTGCAAAAAATAAATTAAATGAAATTCTTGACTTCTATTAAATATTGATTCTCTAATCTGTAGTCAGTGCGTATATGGTTGGAGTGGGATCTTTTGTTGGTGGAATGTTTAGTTAGACTAGGAGTTCACTCACACTTAGTTACATTTAGGATTTGTGTCCTGTTTCCAACATAAACATAAGTTATGACTGCAAATTGTGACACACTCATAAACATTCAGTAACCCCCTAGACTCTTGTGTTGCCGATCTCGAGCTCCTTCAGCCACTCATAATTATGCCGTGTAATTCAAGTTGCGGCACTTAAGCTCTGCACGGGTCATGTCGATGGAGGGGAAATTACACACCCAGAGCTGTAATGTAAACGACTTCAGTGGTTATCAAACTCCCCCGTTGGTAAGGAATCCAGGTCAGAAGCGTTGGAGAGAATATCGAATCCCCCAAGGCTCTGGCTCTGTCTCGCTTTGACTTTATATATCCATTTTCTTCTCGCTCGTTCCCTCGCTCACTCTTCCATTTCTGCAATCTGCTGAGCCGCTAACATTCGGATAACATGCTCTCTGAGAGTTGTTTGTCGAAAGAAAACTGCATCTGTCATCGTTTTTTCCAACTTTGAAGCAAGCAAGCAAGGGTAGTTTGAGCTATTACATTTTTATCCTGGAGCAGTAGTTCTACATCAGATCAATTGCTGACCATGAAGGTAAAGGGGGGGGGGGGTAATGTTTTATTGTTTCTGTTATCAAAGCTGTTGGGTAAAAAATTATTGTAACTCCTTGATCCAAGTCCTGTGCAGAGAGCGTGTAATTGACCGTTTATAATAAGGTTACACTCTCCCCTTCTCCCAGTCCCTTCCTACTCCCCAAAGTCCTATCACACCACATGTCCTTGCCTCCACTAAAGCAGTTACAGCAGTGCACATGTGGTGTTTGGAGATACCATGGCACAGGGCCTCTAGACGTTCAGACACCCTGAATCTCTGGAGCCCACTGGGCCGGGCTTACCTCACTCGTACACAGTATGATCTCTCTGTTTGGGCTGTAGTATTCCACCAATTAGTTTTTTCGCCCGTGAACCTCCTTTGAAAGTGATCATGGCTCGTTTATGTGATGGCGTCAACGAAAGATACAAACGTATCCGTGGCATTTTGTCTTCGTTGTCTGTGTGCTGCATGGGTTCAGATCCCACATAATGCTCTTCTTGCCTAAACTCCTTTGCCTTGAATCATGTTGCTCTACAATAACCACATGACAGATATTTGGGAACCATCTAGACGTATTATTGCTTTCAGGTCTTCTTCTTCACGTGGTGTTTTTAGTTTTGTCATGGTAGGGAGAGGCGTAGTTGCCTATGTTGGGTAATATTGTCCCTTAAGAATAGCTGGAAGGCTCATTACTTGAAACATCTGTAGGCGCTAACAACAGATTTTACCACCAGTCTTCCAGCTGCTTCCTTACACAAAACGTTTTCCCTTACATTTATGTGCTTCGGTTAAGGTTGCAAGCAAGACGATTCCTCAAACACGTGCATTTACTCCCCACTTTTTACTAATATGGAAGTTAATGTCAGATCAGACATTGTTAGCACAGTTGAGTGGTTGTAAAATCCAGTCATCACAACCCAGGAAAAAAAGAAATTTGTTATATGTTTACCCACATATAATTTTCACAGTTAGTCAGCCCAAGTGTTTTGTGAGACATGAATGCACAAGGGATGGTATTAATTAAATATCAATTGTGCAGTGTGGTGTGCCTAAGCTTTAGTTTCTCTTTCATAATAAATAAATGAGAACAAAAGATGTTATATCAAGTAATGAAAAAGGGTCAGGAAATGTTGCTGGGGGAAAAATATTTTTTAGCTGTTGTTGCATTTTGCTCGAAAAAGGAGTTTCCTTGTCATTTCCATGTTATAAATTTTTTTTGATACATTTCCAGGAGACATATTTTTGCAGTGATGTTTCCAGATTGGCTTAGCACAACATAGGCCCACTTTGATGGATTGTCCGCCATTTTACAATTTTATAAACCACAGTAGGGGTTTGAAATAATTAGTAGCTAAACTTTTTATGATCATTTTGTGTTATCAAATTGCTTTTCATCGCAGTATAACATTGACAACCTAAAGTGTATATATTGTGTAAATCAGAAGAAACTATAGTTATCCCCCGTCTGAAGCAGTTAGCCCCTGTTCTGGCTGTGACGTATATAGAATGGTTGTGACAGAGTATCAAGCTATTCTAAATAATAGCAAGCTATTGACCAAATTATAAATACTTTGTACTGAAACAGTGATTCCTTTTTCATGAACTTTCTAGCCCTTATACCTGATATCAGAGGAGAAATGAACTGTTTGCTAGACTGTTACAATATATGGATGTTTGCATCCATAAACATACCATATATTGGGTTTGGCAACAAACCACATAAACTATTGGCCAGATGGCTGCATAACATTTAGAGTTTTTGATCCTCTCAAAAATATTAACTATTTATCATGTGTTTTATGAATCTCTTAGGGCTTGTTTTGCAGACATGGATTAAGCGTAGTCTAAGACTAAGAAATCAAGTTTGATTAAAAACTCCATTGAACTTGTTGTTTTAGTCCTTGAATAGGCTTTATCTGTGTCTGTGAATCTTGCCCTCAGTGTAAAAAGTTTGATTTATTAGGCCAGCTCCACTCCTCAACACCGATCAAAGCGCCTTATCGATTGCATTCATTTAGTACCTTACTATAATTTGTCTGTAATCCTCCTGCTCTGTTCAACTGGATTAAAATGGAGTGACAGGACTGCCAAATGTGTTCAAATAGCCCCAAGGTTTTCATTTTGGTTGTTTAATCGCACATGTTCATAGATAAGATGCAGAGACGTTGGCTACATTATCAGGCTAATCAAAGCAGCATGCGAGAAACATGAAAGGAAGGCGGAATTTCACAGAAGATTAGACAAAAGTTAGGGAGGGACAAATTGCAACTAACCTGATCGGTGAAGAGTGCGGTCAGCACATGCAGAGAAAAGTATGGATCATTAGTGAGACATCCTTGTTCTGTTTAAGGTCTGACAAAAGATGCATCCGTAACCTGAATTGGTATGACGGAAAAGATGCTGGGTAAAACATGCCCAGACCTCCATGACTGAGCAAAATAGAGCAAAATTGTAGCAGGCGTGAAAGCAAACTAGATTATAATCCACTCCACTCATGCTCAGATTTTTTATGTTTCAGATTTTACATTTAACCTTTCCAGCACTGTATTTGGACATTTTCCAAGCAGTCATTATTGAACCATTTGCAAATGGCTGAAATGAACAAGGCTTTCTGTCTGGGAGTCTGCCTGACTACTGTCTGGCGTCGGGATGGATAACATTACTTTCTGTCTTCTGTGTGGCTGTCAGCCCGTTGTTAATGAGGCAGTGGTCTGTAGAACTAATCACTCACCAATGTGGGCCACCACAACTCAGTATCCACCAGTGTAATGTCATTTCCCATTGCAGCCAGGCAGTATATGTACAGTATATGTACAGTATATGTACAGTATATGTAGTATATTAGCTCCTCTGCATATGCTGCACTCATGTTTGGGTGCGTATTTGTTTCCCAATCAGGTTCTTTTCATAGAATTGTTACAGCCGTCGGCCTGTTTCTAAGTGTGCATTTGGGTGCATTGTGATTCCCCATGTTTTAATCAGATTGTGTTTTGGATTGTGTTCAAGGACACCCTAATCCAGAACATTTCCTATGGGAGGAGTACCTAGAACACAGTGGTTCCACAGCAGTCCCAAGCCAAGCGTTTTGTATGGTAAGCGGTAAGCAGTAGTGTATCAGCTGTGTTTGTGTGCCCCAGTCATGTGACAACGTTGTCCTTTCCTTGTCCTGACAGAGCCTGACCATTGCCCTAGTGGTTCCTAATGCCTTCTTATATTGGGTTAAAATAAAATGAACATTTTAAAATAACATAATTGTATGTTTTCACGTATACATGTGTGTATCTTCATAATCAATAATCAATTATCTGCATTCATTGTTGCAACTTGCTTCAATTATCAGTAATATGCATGCTTTCATAACTCTGACTGGGGGATTTATTTTTATCTCATGAGCAAACGGCTGTTTGTTGGAATACTTACCACGTATTAACACACATTAGCACTCTGTTTACAGCCCCCAACATTAGCAAACCAGTAGTAAAGCCATTTTGCGGGAACAAGCTAAGACATTCACAGCCCACACATGGTGACTTATCAAAGTTACATTTACTTCGGCAAATTGAGTAATTTTGAGTAACATTCTGAATAACATTCTGAAAACAGATGAACAAAAGTAACCCGGTTGACATTGTTTATTACTTTGCATAGTTTTACATAAGTCCCTTGAGGTAAGTACAGATATGGAATATTACTGCACTACCAAGGCTGTTAAATTACTTCTGGGTTTGGTACTTTTCACAACAGTAAGAGGTTTTTCCTTAGTTTTAGAGCTACCCGGCTTGTGTCACTTTCCCAGAGCTGTCTTTCTTATTCAGAAACACCTGTGTCAGAACTCACTGACTTCCTCTCTACCCTTAAGAACTCCACTGTCAGGCTCCTCTCCACTGAATGACATCTGCACAATTCAACACATTTTCACACCCTGAAATGCCCTCCTCTGGCTAAGTTTCTATCTGACAGGGCCTGTCCTCGCCTAGACTCTCCTCCACTCTATATGCAGGGCTCTGTTCTCCATGTACAGTGTGATTGACAGCCGTGTCCTGTCTTCTGTTTCTTTCTATTTCTGTTGGTCTGTTTATTTGCATTTGCCTTTGTCTATTTATCAGTTGGTTTCTATTCATTTGTTTGTCTCTATGTATCTGCTGGTCTCTATTCCATCTTTTGGTCTCTATCCATCTGTTGGTCTCTATTCATCTGTTGGCAAACTGAGATGGTCTCTATCCATTTGTTGGTCTCTATTCATCTGTTGGTCTCTATCCATCTGTTGGTCTCTATCCATCTGTTGGTCTCTTCCATCTGTTGGTCTCTATCCATCTGTTGGTTGCTATCCATCTGTTGGCAAACTGAGATGGTCTCTATTCATCTGTTGGTCTATATCCATTTGTTGGTATCTATTCCATCTGTTGGTCTTTATCCATCTGTTGGTCTCTATTCCATCTGTTGGTCTCTATCCATCTGTTGGTCTCTATTCATTATATCCTCCTGTTTCCTCTCTGTCTCCCTTTGTTTCAGCCTGGGAGGGGAATGATGGGATTGGAGTCCTGACAGGCTTGACCTCCATTTCTTGCTCTCTGTCTTTTTCTTTCTATCTCTGTCTTTCTTTCTGCCTCTGTCTCTTTCTCTGCCTCTATCTCTGTCTCACTGTCTCTCCTGCTTTTTTTTAAAGAGAGCTCCTCACTGTTTCCGGGTGAACATGAAACTGGAGGCTGTAGACCGGAGGAATCCCATGCTGGTTCGAGTGGCCTCTATCTCAGACACGGAGGACCACCGGGTCAAGGTGAGGGGAGAGGGGGCTCTCAGGGAGGTGAGGTGGTGTCGGGGAGGTGAGGGGTTGTGGGGGGGGAGTTGAAGGGGTGTAGGGTAGGTGACGAGGTGTAGGGAAGGTGACGAGGTGTAGGGAAGGTGACGAGGTGTAGGGAAGGTGACGAGGTGTAGGGAAGGTGACGAGGTGTAGGGAAGGTGACGAGGTGTAGGGAAGGTGACTAGGTGTAGGGAAGGTGACGAGGTGCTAAGATACGGTTGATGGCCTGAGAGGATGCTGAAAGATTGTTCAGCTGTAAGACTATTGGACTTGTTACCAAAAAGTTGCTGATTTAAATCCTGCGCCATCAATGTAAAAACTTGCTCCTTTAAGGGTCTCTGGGTTGGAGTGTGGCTTTGTGTAGGGGCTTCTTCTAAATTTATAAAAAAATTCAAAATTAAAAGGGGTAAATGATTTATTGAGAGTATTGAAAAATGTATACGTCAAAGGATAAACGAAGGATAAGTGTCTGTGTGTTTCTGGCCGTCTTTCTGTGTGTGTGTGTATATGTAGGGGTATCCATTTTGTGGGTGTGAAAAGCCCCAACCTCAATGTGAAAAGCCCCAACCTCAGTGTGAAAAGCCCCAACCTCAGTGTGAAAAGCCCCAACCTCAGTGTGAAAAGCCCCAACCTCAGTGTGAAAAGCCCCAGCCTCAGTGTGAAAAGCCCCAGCCTCAGTGTGAAAAGCCCCAGCCTCAGTGTGAAAAGCCCCAGCCTCAGTGTGAAAAGCCACAACCTCAGTGTGAAAAGCCCCAGCCTCAGTGTGAAAAGCCACAACCTCAGTGTGAAAAGAGCAGGCTGGAGTGTCTCTAGGAGCCGCTTGGTGGTGCTGCTCCTAGTGAACCATTTATGATGCTACCCGTGAACTGAGACCCACACGTGTGTGTGTGTGTGCTGCATGCCGACAGTATGTTTTTGGTCATGTAAGTCAGCCAGGCGTCATTAAGTCACAATGGCTTAGCATAGGTCAGACCAGGTCATCCACTGCATCTGATCTACCCCCCCTTCCAAGCCCGCAGGTCAGACCCGGTCAGCCACTGCATCTAATCTACCCCCCCTTCCAAGCCCGCAGGTCAGACCAGGTCATCCACTGCATCTAATCTACCCCCCCTTCCAATCCTGCAGTTCTAAATAGTAATTTGTCTATATCAGGCCTGTCTAATACCTCTGGCAGCACTCACTACCATTTGCCAAATTGGAGGGATGCAGTTGGTTCGGGTAGCTCCTTTAGGGACATGCTTGTGCACACACACACACACACACAAAGGTGTCAAGCCTGATGGCGTCCCTGTAGGAGCCCTATAAGAACTGTAGACAATTGTTAAGATGCTGCTTATCAGCACACTTAAAAGCAAGGCTAAAGACTGCAAACCAATGGCTGCACCTTACTGCCGTGTTTCACACTTTCTATCATTAGTGCCCATCGGCTGCCTCAATCTAGAATGCCAGCACACAAAATATTGGCTAAAATGTATGATGATAATAGCTAAACCAGCGCAAGAATGATGATATGTGTTCTACAGTTGCTCTATTAGGTTGAGCCACGATTGCATTGCATATCTACAATATGGCCCAATCATAGAAGTAAGATGGCAGTCTAAACGTGAAAACAAATCAAATTACGGGATTTGTGTACAATTGAACTAACATGCCGAATATTTTTACTCTAAGTTATGGGATAATTGTTTTCTGAACGCGACCAGATCATTGCTGGTTCCACCAGCTGAGAGGCTGTGTCACCAGTTCAAAATGTTAGCCTGGTGCCCTCAAAGGACTTTATTGGAGCCAGAAACAGAAATCATTCAAACAATTGGAGCAAATGAGTCTTGACAAGCACCAGCCTAAGTGGCACTGGGGTTTATATAAATTGGATTTTGGCTGTAATATTGGAATGAAAGCGTCTACATGGAAGACCTTGCCTGCAATTGAGGTAGTTACATTGATTTGCTTTTACTAGAAATATGTTTCATTCTTGCATATTGCAAACAGGATGTATAATCCGTTGTTATACTGCGTTTATATTCTTGAACTGTGTGCAGTGTTTTGTTTTTGGCGCCTGTGTCAAATTATAGTAAATGTTTAAAAAAAAAAAATTATATAAGGGAAATTATTCTTAATTTGTTTATTTTTTACTGTTTCCTCCTTAGCTCCAAAGTTCATTTCACACATGGTCATAGCACACAAATGTGGCAGCTTTTTTGTCTGTCTTTCTGTATTAATCAGATCCATTTTGATGGCTGGCATGAGAAGTTTGACTTCTGGGTGGACTCTGACCTGCCAGACCTTCACCCAGTGGGCTGGTGTGCTAGAACCGGTCACCCTCTGGAACCCCCGCTATGTGAGTTCACTGTGTGTGTGTGTGTGTGAGGGAGGGAGAACGAGTGTGATTGGGTGTATGTTTCTGTGTGTTTGCTCCACAAAACTGTTTCACCCCGGTGCTCACATTTACATCCAAGCCAATAGACTGCACACTTCTCAAGGACCTCTCCATCTTGTTGATCATTACTATTGATCCTGTCCTTTCAGAGGTAAATCCCACTGACATAACAACGGCTCTATCACTTGTATGGCTACTAAGTATTTGCCGTCTCAGTCCAAAGGCTGTAAGTCCTTATCATACCTGCACAGTCATTAGTAGACTCTGTGTTACTGCCCAAAACGTAAATGTATGGCAAAGTAGTCCTTGGTCCATTGCAAAAAAAAAATGTAAGGCAAAATTGGTATGAGAACAGAAGAGGTTGAATCAAGCAAAGAAATCCACCATCAGGGTAAGGAATCATTGCTGAAAACCCTGAGTCAGATTACATGGGTTGTTTTCTGAATCTTTGGTCATGTTATGAGCAATTGTAGCATTATTTAGCTTAATTAAAGCATTTTTCTTGTCATTTCAATGTTTTTTATTTAATTTTGAGGAGTACTTTTTTTGCCCATTTTGTCCAAGGAATTGATTTCTGTCTTAATATGGTCTCTCTTGACTGTATGTACGCTGTCCCTGATTCTGTTTTGTTTTTAGGGGATAATAGCTCTTCATGTTTATATTGATGTATGGTACCTGACTACTCAAGTGTTGTTAGGGAAACAATATAAATTCATGTGATGGAACAGAGTTTAGAAATACAAACCAAATGTCGGATCTTAATTAGGTGTAGGCTTTGTCTGCCTCAGAGGCTGTGCAAACAATTCCTCATTTTGGTGAATACGCTTTGGACTGCAAGATAAGTGTGCATTTGAGTACGTGTGCGTGTGGTATGGAGATGATTTTGTTTTGGCGCGGGCAATACAAGAGAATAGTGGATGTTTCTCTTGAGGTTTTAATCCAACACACGAGCAGAGACATGAAGGCTATTTGTGTAGCCTGTCACACAAACGCCCCGCTGACCCCATCTAAGGCCGATCCTCGTTCATTATAGCTACATTTCTGACAGATACCTCTCCCATATTACATGGCCCTACACATCTAGCACACTCTGCTGATGGCAGTATTTGGCCCAGGTTGCCCTACTGGGTCCATGGCTAAATCAATGAATGGCTCCTCAGATGAACCCTCTGTTTCGTGCCTTGTGAGTGGTTGTTGGTTTGATGTCCCCATGCAGCGCCCGCTGGGCCGTCCGACCTCAGGAGCTCCGTGACCCAGGGAGTGTGCCCTACGCCAGGCTGCAGAGGTGTGGGCCACATCAAAGGGGCCAAATACACAGGACACCACAGGTAAGACGGCCTCCGCGATGCTATACGGCGCTACCTCTAAACCCGGCGGCTCCTCTCCAATCCCCGCACGCTCTTTGTTTCTGGACGAGGCCCTGCACCCAGCTGGGCATCACTAATTCCATGTCGCTATTGTTCCACGGAATCGTTATTTATTTTTTTGATGACTTCGCGGCGTGTTGGATTGTCCAGTAAGACCCAGCGCACTAAGGGCTTATGCACGAATGGAGGTGTTATCCGCCAGCAGCTTGGCCTTGGCAAGGTGAGATGTGGATGTCATTGTCAGAGGGTAATGGATAGTCTTGTGTAAATGCGGCGGTGTCATTAGGTTGGCTCCATGTGACACTGCCGGGAGGAACCCGCTAGCGTGGTCCCCCGGCCCTGGCTTGTTGGAACACGTCTTCGGACTGGAATTGGGCAAGCTGACCCGGGCTGCGGTGTGTGGCAGAGTGGGGGGGCTGCGGCCAGCTGGGCCCCAAGCCGGGGCTTTTGGAGTTCACTTCACAGACCTCACACGCACGCAAGCTGTCTAAAGAAGCTGTCTTCCGTGCCCCCCCCCCCATCTAACCCATTAGTTTTAAGAAAATGAGAGTGCTTGGTGGAAATTCAGCTTTTCATTATGAAAGAGGTTGTCTTTGGAATATATTGCTCAATCTGAGTGTGTTTGTGTGTGTACGTCTGACTTTGCCTGGTGTCAAAGTTGACATGTTCAATAAACCATCCCCACGTCTCTTCTACTGTTTGTAAAAATGTAATATTCATTATTGAACCACAATGGTCCTAGTCCTTCCATTTACCCCTCTGCTCTCCCCCCCTGCTCTCCCCCATCCTCTCTCTCTCTGTCTGAGGTTTCAACTTGCCCTTTGCTATTTTTACGCCTCACCTTTTTCAAGGATGCAATCAACGTTGAATGGAATGAGAGTGCATATTCTCCCCTCTCACTCCTTTCCACTCGACAATGTCGGATCCTCCTGAAAGACATTCAGTGATTACAATCTCCTGACTAACTCGATACTAATGCTGTGCAATTTAATAAGCTCGGAAAAGAAAAAGAAAAAAAACTCCCACTTTAGAATCGGAGCTCTTACCCAATTTCATTAGCAACTCATTTGCATTCTATCTGCATTAATTAACATTAACTCGGAACGTCAGCGTCATGTGTAGAATTACAATGGCATTACTTCTTTTGTTAATGCCAGGTATCTCCTATCAAAAGTTTCCCGTTAACCATTTTAGGAGTATTCTGCATCCTGAGAGGAACTTTTTTTCTTCTTTTTCTGGAGATGGTGGTGGTGTTCTATAATGGTGGTGTTATTCTATGATGGGGGTGTTATTCTATGATGGGGGGTGTTATTCTATGATCAGGGTGTTATTCTATGATCAGGGTGTTATTCTATGATGGAGGTGTTATTCTATGATCAGGGTGTTATTCTATGATCAGGGTGTTATTCTATGATCAGGGTGTTATTCTATGATCAGGGTGTTGTTCTATGATCGGGTGTTATTCTATGATGGGGGTGTTATTCTATGATCTGGGTTTTTTTTCTATGATCGGGGTGTTATTCTATGATGGGGGGGGTTATTTTATGATGGATGTGTTATTCTATCATGGGGGTGTTATTCTATGATGGGGGTGTTATTTTATGATGAGGGTGTTATTCTATGATTAGGTTATTATTTTATGATGGGGGTGTTATTCTATGATGGATGTGTTATTCTATGATGGATGTGTTATTGTGTGACAGATGTGTTATTGTATGACGGATGTGTTATTTTATGATGGAGGTGTTATTGTTTGGTGTGGATGTTATTCTGTTATAGGGGTGTTATTCGATAATGGAGATGTTATTGTATGATAGAGGTGTTTTTATTGGCTCCTATTCGTCTTAGTAACCCGTTTTGACGGCTCAAAAACAGTTGGGAGTCGAGATACTGAGGGCCATATTAATACGGTAAACAAACCGACACAAACACAGGCACCCAGCAACACACACTCACTTACACGGAGCTGCGTTCAGTCTGCAGTGCACTGTAATAAAAATATCATCCGACATGCATATTATAAAACCTAATCAGAAAACGGAGAGCTATTTCATACCTCTGCCCGCGTTAGGCTCTAGAAGCCTCAGTGATTTTGATGAAAGTATTTTTTATTCCGGAGCCGTTATCGGTGGAAGGGGTAATATTTGCTTGGTGTGGAGCTTGTAGTTTGACATTGGCTTGAAGGTTTCATAACGTGATGAATGTGGGAGCCATCTACTACTGAGTACTATGGCACAACGTCATTACCCCACATTCGTACTTATATTGGGCAGAATTTGGGTTCTAAACAGGTTTAAGTGGAATCTAGAGGTTTTGCTTTGTCTAAATCAAATTTCTATTGATAAATGACAGATCTGTATTTCTGATTTTAACTCCCATTTTACACAATCAAGCTCAAAGTAACATAAAATAAAGAAAGATACTATTATTTGACGTAACGGTTTTAAAAAATTTTAACAATATCTTTGTCCTTTGTTAACGAAAACTAATGGTTTGTGCATTTGCATTAGTGGCATATTTATTAGACTGTTTGAGTCATTAACTGCCTGAAATTGGTCCAAACCTTTTTAACATTACATCATCTACAAAAAAATCATCCTGGGGAATATGAGGCTGCACAAAGGCTGGTCATGGTCCCATAGAAGTAACATGAGTTGAATGGAATGTAGCAACCTCAGTTCTTGCCAGAAACCAGTAAGCACAGCCCTTTTCGGCCGTTCAGACCGGTTTGATTTCCCATCGGCTCCATCGGCAGGGTTGTTAAGGGCGCCAGGTTTGGGGACAGGACAGTCATTTCATCTGCTTGACACTGAAGACTACTGGTGCAGTCCAATCTTGAGCACAACCCTCCCATTTCATTGGCCCACTTTCCTGCTGTCCCATCATTCATCATTTTGGTTTAATGACCGCCAGCACATGGTATTTCCACAGTGAGCGCCAGACCTACATTTTCTCCATTACCAGCCTACCTCCCTACACTCTCGGACGTTCCTCTTCGTTTGGTGATATGGTTCAGTCAATCCCAGGGTGAATCACCACTAGGCAGTAGACCAATCAGAATGGCTGTACATACTGTACGTCTGTCTGGGCGTTGTGGTACTTACAGCAGCAGAAAACATTGGAGGAGCCCAGCACACACCCAGAATCTCTTCTTGTTAACTTTTATTAACTGTGGTTGGTGAACAGTTAAGATGATAGGATATGAACAGTGTATGCGGACCATATGGACATAATAACATGGACTTCTGGTTGATATATAGAGCTGTCTGGATGAGTGTGGCTGCAGCTTGATACGGTGATCATTGTCCTATTAGTGTCTGTGGGACAGATGCCGGGTCACTGATGGTCACAACGGGCGGAATGTAAGTGGGGGATTGACCTTTTCTGCCCCGCCCACCAGAGAAGCATGTTTTTAGAACAATAGGTGTCTGGGTGGGAGGGGTCAGCAGTGATCTAGATTGTGTGTGTGTGTGCCAGTTTTGGTAAGATTTAGTGCCTTTGGGATGATCTTTTGACCCGTGGACATTGTCTTCATTTAGTTGTGCTGATAACCTTACACATGTTTAGGTTTGTTGGCATTACAGTGCATCGTGTGTAGATTGATGGCATAACATTTTGATTTTATCAATTGTAAACAAATTCAGGTAACACAACAAAATGCAATCACACTTAATAGCCTGCTATATTACTGCATTGGTTGGTATGGAAATAAATACAACACATTTGCCAGTAGTCTCTTTCTCAGTCCAACAATATTGGGTCAACGCCACTCCCTCCTGCTGTGTGTTGTCTGTGGCTGTAAGAGTGATTGAGGTGTTTTTGTTTATGTGTTTGGGCACACCCATGGTTTCAGTAAGGATGCTATCTCTGACCAGACTGGAGAAGCGTAGTGAGAAACAGGCTTCACACCCATGGTTTCAGTAAGGACGCTATCTCTGTAACGTCACTGGCCAGACTGGAGAAGCGTAGAGAGAAACGGGCTTCACACCCATGGTTTCACTAAGGGCACTATGTAACGTCACTGGCCAGACTAGAGAAGCGTAGAGAGAAACGGGCTTCACACCCATGGTTTCAGTAAGGACGCTATCTCTGTAACGTCACTGGCCAGACTGGAGAAGCGTAGAGAGAAACGGGTTTCACACCCATGGTTTCAGTAAGGACGCTATCTTTGTAACATCACTGGCCAGACTGGAGAAGCGTAGAGAGAAACGGGCTTCATACCCATGGTTTCAGTAAGGGCACTATCTCTGTAACGTCACTGGCCAGACTGGAGAAGCGTAGAGAGAAACGGGCTTCACACCCATGGTTTCAGTAAGGGCACTATCTCTGTAACGTCACTGGCCAGACTGGAGAAGCGTAGAGAGAAACGTGCTTGTGGACTGGGATGTTGTGTGAAGAATAGGGGCTTTGGGATGCTGGCAAGGAAACGTTTTCTTTGGCTTCTAACTACTCCGATGCTTTGATACCCGCTGTATGTACCGCTATCTGTTTCGTCTGCCATGGGACTGGCGGGTACGATCTCACTCTGCACTCTTGGGGTCCCAGCAAAGAGAGTTATGCCTCTTGGTCACTTGTTGTCGTGTTAGAGAGCAAGCCTGGACGTTGTTTTAGAGATTGACCCAAACTGAAGCTTTATGCTTCATTGTCATTCATTACACGTTCATTGAGTCGTTGGATTTCAAAAGGGGACGTCGAAGTTGGTTGAATTGTACAAAAGAATGTTACCGGAAATTAGATAGTCTCTAACTAGTCGGGTTATGAAAGCGGATTATTATAGTGTAGGTTTTGCACTTTCCACACCCTCTCCGTTTCTGTTGACCAATCGGATGAAACGCGTTTGTGGGACCAGTCCGATAGTTTTTTTTTTAATTCAAAGTCTTTATACTGTTTTCGGATAGGATAGGAGTAGACACTAGTGTTTCACCCTTTGGCCAGAGCAAGGTGTTCAGAGGTGCCTCGCCAGGACCGCAATAGAAGTGTGTTTGCTGTGACCCAGTGACTTCCTGTGAAACATTTATCAAATATGGCTTGTATTGAACGGCTCATTGGATTGGCAGGATATTTGAGGTATTTTTTTATGAAATTGGTGATATTTTATCACCAGTCTGAGAATCCATATGTTCTTCTAGCCACGGTCATGACATGCCCTTGTTTCGTGCTTCTCTGAATACCTTTATGTGTGTGTGTGAGAGATTAGAACAGCATCTCCTTCCCGAAAACCAGCTAATGTGACAAATAATACTACAGTTTGATAGTGGGTCAGTCCTTTGACACAGCGTCAGGACAATTAGTCACTACCCCCGCCACAGATTGGCCGTTTGACAAAACCAATGACATTAGACAAATATCAATGAAAAAGCATTGAGGGCTCGCTTTCGTTTTCTCTCCATTTCACACTTCATTTGCCACATTCTCTGGTTCTTTCATTAGGTGGAACTGTATTGTTTTTGTAAACTACTTTTTTATGATTATTTCAAGGTTGTGTTGTTGTCACCTTCTTCACAATCCCAGCCACCAAAAGGGGTGGATGTGGGGGGTGTGGGTATGGAGGCAGGGCTGTCCTCTGAATTTACTAAGCAAGATTTTCTGCAGGAAGAGTTTAGGCTGGGAAAAGCCTGGAGGTGTGTATCATTGATTACTATTGAGTAGCCCAACAGTGCATGCAGTGTTTCTGGTGACCTCTTACACCAGGGCTTTTATTCACACTGTCATTTTCAGTGTTTGGATTGGCTGATCTGCTGCGACAGGCAGGGTGGACTAAACCCCGATACACACTTTCCCACTGGTACCGGGCTGGCCGAGACGGTCCACAGGCTTGAGGGTCAGGTCTCATGCCCTTTCTGTGCTCACCCATCCTCCTTCTCTGGTTCTGTCGGTCCTCTCCAATCTTCCTGACTTCCTGTTTTAATGACATTTTCTTTCGGCCTTTTTTTCACTCTCTTTCTCTGCCTCTCTCATCCCTCCCTTTATCTCCCTCTCTCACCTCCCCCTTTCTCTCACCTCCTCCTTTCTCTCCCTCTCTCATCCCTCCATTTCTCTCCCTCTCACCTCCCCCTTTCTCTCCCTCTCTCACCTCCGCCTTTCTCTCCCTCTCACCTCCCCCTTTCTCTCACCTCCCACTTTCTCCCTCTCACCACCCACTTTCTCCCTCTCACCTCCCCCTTTCTCTCCCTCTCTCATCCCTCCATTTCTCTCCCTCTCACCTCCCACTTTCTCCCTCTCACCTCCCACTTTCTCCCTCTCACCTCCCCCTTTCTCTGCCTCTCTCACCTTCACCTTTCTCTCACCTCCCACTTTCTCCCTCTCACCTCCCCATTCATCTCCCTCTCATCATACCCTGTCTGTTGTCTCCCCCTCCAGTGCCTTCGGTTGTCCCTATTCTGACATCAACGTAAAGAAGGAGGTGGTGCTACCTGACCGGCTGGGCGGTGAGAAGCAGATCACTTTTGTCCCGGTGCACTTCGCCCAGAAGACCAAGCGGCTGTGGGCCGCTGACCAACAGGAGGAAGCCACGCCCCATGATGTTCCCATGGAGACCAGGTGGGAGGGGGTTTATTTGTGATGGTTTAAAAATGATCGAAATCCTTCCTCCCTGAAGCTAGAATATGTGAACGCAACGGTTTCCCTTCACAGCTTTCAGCCATCCAGACATGTCAGCGGTAGAGGCTGAAAGGATTGAAAGGATTTTTAAGTCTTTCTAGTCAGCCACTGTGTCGGTGTCACCACCCGACTGAGATGTTTCATCAAAACTCTGCCGCCTCTGCAGTGGCAGATACTCGACTAAATGCAACACAATTCTATTCAACCGCTGTTTTAAATGAGATTCCCAAACACTGTTTCAACCCGTCAGAAGAGAAGCTGCCACGAGCCAATATTTCAAAGGGCATAACAGAGGAATGCACGCCATCTATTCCAATGTTAGAATGCCACCGTCAGAGTTGGCAGAGAAGTTTAAGGGCGGCAAATTGCCTTTTCCCACCTGTCCACACGACCGATACGTGCCCGTTCGGAATTGGGAGCGCTGGGTTGAACGCCGAGTCGGCCATGCTGATCGGCTTAGCTTGCGCGCCACTCAAGAGGATTTTCCGCCGTCGCGTGGTGCCTTCTCCATGTCCAGGTCTGGCCCGGCTGTGGACGGATGGCCACCAGAGTTACCAGTTGAAAGGCTGTCAGGGTGCGCTTAGCGGGAGTTCAGCCTTGATGAACGTTTTCAATTTAAACCCTGCCGGATTTTGCAACTCAACTTTTTTTGGTTTCTTTTCGGAGGAGTCTTTAACTCGTCGGGTGTAATGTCATGAAGATTAATGAAGTGACACCCGGGGCGAAGCCACTCTCTCTTAATTTTAAGTGTTTACAGAAGCTAGTTTGAATGATCCCGTGTTGGTGATTTGGTTTGAAGTAGTATCAAGTATTAATATAGTATCAAGTTGCGATACCGTCCGAGGAGTTTGTGACAGTATGTCGTACTACTGGTACTGGTTTTTAATTGTAATTAAAAATAGAATATATATATATATATATATGTGTGTGTTTATGTATATACTCTCACACACACACACACACACACACACACACACACACACATATATATATATAAAAGGAACTGCATCTTTGCCTGTCTATGCAATACAAAATCAAGGTTGTTGCTGCCAGACATCCCTCCTCTGAGGCCATTCCCTTACTGTCTTTCTGATCCACTCCGTCTCTGTTCTCTCTCTCTCCATCCTCACATCCCTGCCCTCCTTTGGTCTCATAACCTCTGCTTTCATCTCTGATCCTGCCCACTCACCCCTTCTGTCTGGCTCTCTCCATGAGTTTTTCTTTAAATGTGATGGTCGTTGCGTGTCGTTTCTGCTCTCAGGGCCCTGCTGTCGGGGTTTGAAGGGTCTGTCCGTCTGAGAGGTCGACCCCCAGCCAACCCCCTTGTGAAGAGGGAGCCCAGGGAGGAGCCAGCCACTGCTCAGGGACAGAAACTGCTCTCTCTGGGGAGGTCTCAGCTGCCCAGCAGGTGAGGGTTTCACGACACCTCAGGCCGTAAAGGCTTGTTTTGTTTCCCCACCGGATGGTTCCGGTCAGCACTAAGTGGTTCACTGACACCCGGCTGCTAGTTCATGTGTGTTGGGACTAGTGCATTGTGGGTTTGGACATTCTTTTTGTTGCGTAGAGAGAACACCTAGCGGTCCTTGTCCGTGACATTCTTTAAAATAAATTCCCCCATTTTAATATTTAATTAGACTTGCTGCAATTACGCTACAATGACTCATCCATCCTCCAAACCGCACACACACTCTTTCCATCTGCAGCAATGCCGGGGGGGTGGGGGTGGGGGGGGCTTAAGTTTTCCCAACAAGGTCCCACAAATGTACATTTGAATCTAATGTTCATTAACGGTTGAGTAGGTCAAGTGTAAAGTTTCAGGGTTGTGTTAAGATAAAGTGATGTAGTAAAAGCCCTGCTTAAAACTAGTGCACTTGAAACCACAGAGCGATTATAATAAACACTACTTAATTCACTTAATAATGACATAATAACTTACCGTTTCTCAAAGCACCTCTGACACGGAGGCCTGATTTCCTGCATTCCAGAAGACATTTTGGAGGGTCTGTCTTTTAAAGACTAAGGATCTTTATTGTCTGCGGCAACCCTAATGTCTATGTACTCTGATTGAGACTACAAGAACCAACCATCACACAACTCATAATTACCTCGGTTGGAGAACAGGAACATCTTGGTTGACTAAGGATCTTCATTGTTTGTGGCAACCCTAAGATGGACCTACCATCTCACAATCCATAATTACCACGGTTAGAGAACAGGAACATCTTGGTTGACTAAGGATCTTTATTGTCTGTGGCAACCCTAAGATGGACCTACCATCTCACAACCCATAATTACCCTGGTTGGAGAACAGGAAAAAGCATTGTGTGGAGGAACAAATTAAGGATCTTGTTAGAGGAATTCAGTTTATGTAACAGTTGAAACATGAGAAAAGGTCTTACATTTACACCAGCCTCTAAACAAACCTCAAATACACGACATATTAACATGTCCTGCTATGCATGAAGATGTGAGCAAGTAAAGATCTTACTTCTGTTTGATGGAAATCTGTGGTAAGCCTTTCAACATGAACCCTAGCATTTGAAGCTTTTTACACTAAGACAATTGTTATCTGTTATCTAAATGAATTGAATTTGTGGCCAGATTTAGCATTTTCTATCCATTGAGAGTGCTCTGCTTTTTCTGTAAAATATTTTGCAGGTAGTTTTTTTCCCCGAGATCTCCGCATCTGTACTGTTGTCTTCTGAACCAGCAGCCGTCCTTCCTCAGAAAACCCCCTGAGATGTATTCTGTTTATCTGTGTCACCTCCGATTCCAATTTCCTCCCTGGTCAATAATGTATGAATGTATTAGCCATCTCATCATAAACCACCTTCTGCGTCTCCGCTTTCTGATTGCGTCTCCCCAGCTGTGTCATTAGACGCCTGGCGCTTTCTGGGCTCTGTTCGCCACAACTGTGCCTGGCGCGTGGCTGAGGCTGTCCTGTGCAGAAGAACCCCCCCCCCCCCCCGTGTGAAGTACAAACTGCGTGTGCACTTTATGTGCA
>JACXGK010006558.1:0-28295 GCA_016801125.1 Novumbra hubbsi
CAGGCATTTTGGACTCTGGACATAGCTCATGTGAACTTATTAATTATTAGCAGTATTCTTAAACATCACCCTGCACAGCCACAAGAGGTATGGCCACCCCTTTGAGCCTGGTGCCTCTCTAGGTTTCTTCCTACACTCCGGCCCCGTAGGGAGTTTTTCCTAGCCACCGTGCTTCAATCCTGTTGTTGCGTGCTCACTGTGGTTTTAGGCTGGGTGTTTTTGTAAAAGCAGTATGTGACAACTGCTGTTGTAAAAAGGGCTGTATAAATAAATTTGATTTGAAATTTGATTTACCAGATACTGGATCTGTAAAGACCATGACAGTGTATCAGATATTGGATCTGTAAAGACTATGACAGTGTACCAGATACTGGATCTGTAAAGACTATGGCAGTGTACCAGATACTGGATATGGAAAGACTATGACAGTGTACCAGATACTGGATCTGTAAAGACTATGACAGTGTACCAGATACTGGATCTGTAAAGACTATGACAGTGTACCAGATACTGGATCTGTAAAGACTATGATAGTGTACCAGATACTGGATCTGTAAAGACTATGACAGGCTACCAGATGCTGGATCTGTAAAGACTATGACAGTGTACCAGATACTAGATATGTAAAGACTGTGACAGCATACCAGATACTGGATTTGTAAAGAAAATTACAGCATTACAGCATACTAGATATGTAAAGTCAATGTCAGCATACCAGATACTAGATATGCACAATCCAATCCAATGCAGGTGCAGTTTAATAAATGATTTTTAGAAATGCAACCTCCACAAATAACGTTTTAGAATCCTATTTTCTAAGTGTCGTGGCAGCTTGTTGTTCTGGGGCATTAATGATTTGGACCTGCTTCACCTCCACCCAGATCTAGTTATGCATCAGGACCGGCGAATGACCTGCACTGGGGGACTGAGACATGTATATGGCCAAGCTTTTACAGTGGGAGAAATTCAATCCCTGGCCCCACGCAGATGGTACAGCTGTGTCTAAGAGGGGAGGGTTGAGACGAAGTGAAGGGGGGACGGGTGTGGGGGGGAGGAGAGGGGAGTGCTGGGAGGCTCCAGACGGACAGACAGACAGCTGTCACCGCTAGCAGATCCAGTGTTCCTCCAAGACTTTATAGCCCAGCAGCTATTTTTATTACAACGCCTGGCTCTTAGGGAAAGGCTCCTAATGGGAGAGTTTCTCAGTTTCCCTCCTGTCACAGCACCACCACAGAGCTGCCTGAACAGAGCTGCCTGGGCCATAATGAGGGAGGAGGAGGGCATCTCGGGCTGAATGTGACCTGTGACGCTGGTGCTCTCTTAACAACTCTCTCTCTCCAAACGGCTGACTGGGTTAATTAGATAGTCTACCCATCCTGGTTTCACACACTGCTCTTATCGTCTCAGGGTGGATGTCAGGCAGAGCGTTGTGACACCGTGAAACAAGCTGAGAACTCAAACGCAAAAGATAGTGCGAACAAATTGGTAGTTGTATATGACAGCATTCCTGCCATGTCAATATTATCTGTGTGATGGTTTGCTGTGGCTGCAAAGCACTCTGGTATTTATTTTCTTAATAACCGGTTTCTCAATATGCTTTTTAATTAAGGAGCCAATAGAACATTTATTCCCATAACTGATTTCTATTATGGTCCTCTCGTGTCCCTTTGCAGCAAACAAGTGGTGCAGCTAATGGGGATCATCACACACGCACACACACACACACACACAAACACACACACACACACACACACACACACAGAGTCCATCTGTTTTGTGATCCATTGATTAGAACAGACAGAGGTGTCTGTCTCCCAGAGCAGGGAGCATTGCAACCCTACACTACGGTACATCCCTGTGGCTTGGTCTGGCCTGACCACTGACAGAATGTCAACCGACCATGTTTTGTCATTTAATGCTTTGGGACATCAAACTGGACCAGAGAGAAAATCATTATTTTTAGACATCTCACGTCCCTCAAGCATTAAGTAAACACACTTTAACACAGAGAGTTTCTCCATGTTCCCTATCCTCTATCTAACTCTAAATCAACCCCAAACATTCATTCTAACCCTAACTCTATCCTCTATCTTGTTAACCCTAAATCTAACCCAAACATTCATTCTAACCCAAACCCTATCCTCTATCTAGTTAACGCTAAATCTAACCCAAACATTAATTCTAACCCAAACCATATCCTCTATCTAGTTAACCCTAAATCTAACCCAAACATTCATTCTAACCCAAACTTCTATCTAGTTAACCCTTAATCTAACCCAAACATTTATTCTAACCCTTACCCTAACCTCAACCTTAACAAACGAAACATTTATGGTAACTTAACTTAGCCTTAATGCATAAACCCAGCTGGCAATTCCTCACAGGGTTAATTGTATGTATGTATGTGATGTCAAAATGTCATGTTTTTGTTCATTGGACGTTAATTCCAAAGCAGCTTATGCCTGTAAAGTCTTATTATGGACCCCCAAAAGACTCAAAGCGGCATCATCTAATGAGGACCCAGATAAACCAATAGTACACCCTATATCATCTGTATATATTTGTAAACATGCAACATTCCATTACTGTTTTTTCCATTGTAGTTTGTTTCATTGAAGTTTGTTCCATTGTAGTTTGTTCTGAGATAGATGTTTTGGAGATTAGTTCAAGGGACTCTATGTAGTGTCGTGCCTCAAACATCTATAAGAATGAATTTAAACAATAACACGACTTGTGTCTTCCCTTACCAAACAAGACAGAAGTAGTATTCACTAGTCAAGGATGCTTTAGGGTCAGGGGGGATATAATGAGATGGTCTTGATTATAAGGAGACTAAAAGTAAATGCAAACTGATAAACGGACCAGCAAGAAAGTTTCATTGGGAAATAACATATTGGAAAAAACATATTTTCATGATATATTATTTTAAAACGAAAAATACCCTTTATTTACAGAGAGAAATAAACTGAGACCAAGGTGTTTTTTCACAGATGAGCCTTGTATTACATGAATAAAAACAAAAAATCGGAATACATTGAATAGCATTTTACCCAGTTCTGAATAGGCCCTCAATATTTTCAGCACAATCTCGCCTTGCCAGTGTTACTGATGTTCTTCTAACTCATTCTCTATGTTAGATAGAGAGGAAGATTTTGTATGCATGCCTTGTATAAATAAATTGTAAGCATTGTAAGTATTTGTAAGCAGCAATACGTTCTGTACAAGAACCATTCAGGGTAGTTGTCACGTCTCCCCCTGGGGCCGTGCCCCCTCCTCGGTCAGGCAGGGTCTGGCGTTCGATGGCATCCAATTCCTAGCTGCCACCGTACCCCTGCCCCCGCCTTTTGTGTTGATAGTTTGTAATGACCCATGTCCTCACGAACGCACCCCCCCATTATTGCGCATAGCTGTTGCTTGTTGTCTGTGTATAAGTTTGCCAGTGTCTGTCCTGTTCAGTGTGCGTTGTTGTTTCATGTGTGCCGGTGCAATGTTGATTACGTGTTAGTCATATACCGTTTCTCCGTACACTACGTTCACTACGTTACAGTGATATTTGTCCCTTGGTCGATTAAACACGACTAGTTCTTGACTCCTGAGCTTTGGACTGTTTTTCTACAAGCACTCATTACAGTAGTAATGTTGGGTAATCAAATGCTAGGTTCTGCAACCTATATAATAGCATGTATTTAGTTTTATTTGATTTAGTACAAGTGATTTTTGTGATTTTTGAACAGCTGGAAATCAAATTGCAGGTGTGCTACAGCTTATTCACGAGAGGGAGCTGTAGTGTATTGTTCTGTAAATTTCTTAAAGAGTTGTTTTTATATATCTAGGGAACAATATAAAACCCAAAACGGGTCTTTGACATGATAATGTACAACTAATGTAATTGTTGTGATAGTATTGTGCCTAGGTCTTCCAGATTGACTTTTGTTCAAAACGCAATTTTCTGGCGAAAAGGAAGTTAACTGTTTGTTTACCAATTTTTGCATGCATGACAATCTATGTCAAAATTACTAGATTTGCATGTATTCCGCTATTATTGGTCGGTATAATAAAAATAAAAAAACCTGATACAATAACATGGCAATTGAGCATTTGCATTTTGATCAGAAATAGGTACCTAGTCCAACACTATATGTTGTGACAGTGTGGTGATGGCATTTTAAAAGGAGGGACTGCCATGGTGAAGGGGGACCATTTGATTGGTGCAGTAGAGCACCGTATAGAGAGGTTACTTCTATGCCATTGTCCAAAAAGGCCCATTACAGAACCTGGACAAAGCAGCAGGTTATGAAGACATCTGTTTTAGTCTGCTGTTCACTATCACCTTGCGTTGTTTCAAAGTGGTGAAGACCTGAATCAGTTCAGATCCTTAGAGAACACACTGAATGCATATTTGCCACACAGTATGAAATTATTCTCATCTTTCTTTTGCTTAGTCTCTCTGTGGTGTTCTCTAAAGGCTGTACTGAACAAGAAGTCGATCAAATTTAAGCGAACATGTTGTTTCCCCATTTGGTCTTATTGGTCAACAAATACAAAAATAGTACTATAACAGACTTTGAAAGGTTGTATCAGGAATTTTCAACCCTTTTTGTGGAGGGTGATTTATGTTATTGTTCCTATTAGTCTCCACAGCAGACCAACTCAGCAAATTGATCAGTTTATGGATTGACTAAACATCCATCTATTCAATCTATTCTTCCTGGTTAGATAAATTAACACATGTGCATGCATGTGCCCATTTAGGTGAATCTGCTTTTTTCTCTTCTGCAGGATGCCTTCTCTAACTTCTTTCGCGCCAGCTTGTATGAGTGGGACACATTTTTCATTATTGGCTGTAGTGTCAGTGATGCGCAACTACACTGGGTAAAATTTATTTCCAGGGATGTTGTGTTTAGGCAACATTGAGATCAAATGGGCCTAGACAATGTTTAGGGTCCCTGGTATTACACACACATGCTCTATAAAGGCACGCCGACAGCTGTTCCACTTATGGGCCTTTATTTATGAAGCGTATTGAGAATGCTTGTACACATGGGAAGAAATTGATTTACCGCACAATCCTTGGAGCGTTTTTCTGCAAACTGTTAAGAGATCAGCATTGATACATATCACTTGTTCCTAGCCTTGTTCAGTCATTCATGCTTGGGGTTCTGCAGAATGTCTTTAAATGTAAAACAAACAAACTCCTCCTGACTCCAACACCTTTTTATTTATTTATTGACCTTTATTCATACAGAGAACTCAACTGAGACCAAGGTCTCTTTTACAGCGGAGCTTTGTAACAAAAGCCCATACATAATGACAATAAAACATACATTGAAATATTGTTGTTGAACGATAATGTATGGAAAGTTTATGAAACTGTTTGTTGACTGGCATTTATCTTCTTGCCTATTCTGGGTGTGGAAGGCTGTATTGAAAAGTGCCACCACCCATTGTATTAGGTTAATTTACAAAAACCAAAGAGTATATATAACTGTGCTTAGTGATTGAAGATGGTTCTGATTCAGAGATGTCTGAGAATACATTCAGATAGAGCTGTTTAAGGGGCATGTGTCAAGGTTTTTTGGCTGTCTTTGACCAAAACATGGCAGACATTCCAATTACATTAAAACATTGCAACATTTGTGTGCCAGAATATTTTCATTTTGGACAATGCCAACAGTGATTTTGTGTTAGAATGGTTCTGTATGAAGCCAATCTATTCAACCAACTGAATTAATGTAGGAAAGCACGAAGATATTCTTCTTTGACTTGGGTGGTTCACTTCTCTCCCCCATGTAGAGAATAGCCGCAACAACGGTTTCCAGGAGCATACCCACTGGTGCTTTGATGATCTTTAGAACTGGACGGGCTCCTAGCTCACCAACCGATCAATACAATGGTAGTTTCTTGATGGGACGGATGGTCAAGACATTTGGGTATGGGTCAGCACAGTGCTTAACTGTAAATTGCGGGGTCACGGAACACATTGGGGCAATTCCACACTAATAAAGCACATCAGCAGTGCAAATAGAGGAGACGGACAACAGAAAGCTAAAACGTTGCCAATCTTGTCAGGCGTTGCTGAGGCTACAAGAATAGCCGACTTGATGAACTCTGGTGGCTTTTAGTAGAATGTTTACATTGCACATTGATGGAAAAAGACAAGTCATGTGCAGCAGACAGGATCTGTGAAAACATGGTTGCCGGAAACAAACCAAGGACAATCTGAGAGGTGCTGGGTTCTGTTCCACTGGGAAATGAACCACTAGGTCAGCACAGCCGTATTCAGCACGGTTGTCCAAGGCCTCACACAGCCAGTCCTCCGCCTTGCTTTCTTGGGGCTGACCTTTTCGCTTCTTTGCCATGCATTTGTAATCTCTTGCCGACTTGCTGAGCAGCAGATTCTACTGGTGTTTTAACCCCATTGTTGATTGTTGTACCACCAGCCTTGGTTTGTAATGGGAACGTAAGTTTACTCAGGCTAGTCTGAATGACCAACACTGGGGTCTGCATGGTTTAAGTCTACAACAGACAGACCGATGCAGTCACCCATCGCATCAAAAACGTTATAGGCTGCCTGACACCAGTTCTAAACAATCTGTTACACACGCACCAGTTATTACAATTATTACATCAAATTCCTGTTTTCTTAACAAGCCAGATCCAGAAGCCCCGTTGTAAAACATCAAACATCTTGCTGCTTTCAAAGTGCATATTGTGACATCAATTACCTGGGCATTTAACAAAACGAAATGCTTGGGAACCCTTGTAAAACATCAAACGTCTAAGAAGACACCAAAGCAATCATAAATGACATAGTCAAACCACACACCCTGTCATATTTAATTCACCAGGTATGCATACATGGCACACTAGTTCTGCGCTAACACACCTTATACCGGGAGCTCCACCCCTAGCATCCACCTGTCCAATTGCTTGACCGGAATGCCCACTAGGGTCATAAATAAAGTGACAGAAACCATCCTAGATGAACAAGTCATGTAATGTCACACATCACTGCTGTACAGAGGTGATAGAATGGGGAACAGCCTGTTCCGTCGTCGCCCAAATAACGTAATGTAACCTTGAATGTTGATATGAATCAGGGGGAAATCAGTTCACTGCCCTCTCTACTCACTTCCAGTTTTTCATATATTTGCAATTTGTTATTGACCCAACGCCCAAGGCATAGTATATTGAGAACGGCCGTTACGGTTGGCCAATGAGTATGAAACCAAGATGGAATCCTTGACACTTCTCTGTTTTCTAACTATTCCAGGGTGTCTATCACTGACTCTCTGATGTGTGACGATTAGCTAAGCGTTTGCTCTTTAGCCAAGATGAATAATAGATCTGGTGACGAGTCAATGATTCATAAGCCATCTGTCGTAGTGCAACAGACCTGTGTCGTTGAGAGACGAACCCTCATCAAAGCACAACACTCCCTGTAACACAGCAGAACAGGCAGGCCGTCGATCTGTAATTAACATGCTTGACTGACTGTAGCCAACGTTAATACTACACAGCTAATGCCCAATGTTTGTCCACTGGTCCATATGTGATGTCGGTTTCGCTGCCACAGTCTTCACAGTCTTCAGTCAGTTCTACATCACCACAGTACAGTCACCATGATCACCCCAAGCCCAATCAAGTGGAGTCATAAACAGGACTGCATTTGGATATCATTGTTTGAATTGGGCATTTGGCTATTATAAGTGTACTTTCAGCTGACCTCTCACAGTCATTACTTTACCTTAGCTCCCATAAGACCGTACCCACACCATTTGTCACACTTACTAATTACTAACCTAACCTAGTTTATATTATAGGTTTACTTAGGGGTAGTTATGATCAATACTTAACTACCAGTAGTTTATATTCAACAGCCTTAAATGCAAACAATTACATGTGATACTATTCTATATTAGCGTGTCTCCTAATCCTAATGGAACACATGTTAAATAGTATCAGCAAGAGATATACGCATTTTGTTAGATTTAGGGTTTGTCGGAATTAATCTAAAATATGTTGAAAGAGTCTGACAATACGTGATGATTAAGAAAAATAATACAATACAATGTAAGTAAATACTGGATCTCAAGATAGTAATGATATAATTTTTAATAAATTGAGTTTCTTAAGAAAAGCAGACCTCATATTCATGTTATGTACAATAAACTTCATGTCACACTATATGATGACAATTTTAGGCACTTATACTTATACGGTACCAATATATATTAATACCAAATCGGAAAGACAACTAATATTCAGGCTTATATGTTGCCATCCATAATGTTTGGCCACTGGTCCATAAGTGTTGTCTTGGGTCAGCATGGCAGTTGTTAGCTGAGCTGTACCATGAAAAGAGCCTTGGGTCAGCATGGCCGTTTGACTGACGGAAAGATGTCTAGTGAAAAGCAAAGACTTGGACAACATGGCATACGTCCTCCCTGTCAAAGCTGTCAGTTAAATGAGTTCCTTACCTAGATTTGCCCTTGAGAAGTTATGGCTGTCTGTCATTTGATGTGATGCTAATGACAGGTGTCAAACATTGATTGTGCTATGACTTATGCTTTATGGCACTGCCGAGCGAGACATTATACAGAGTCTTGCCTGTGGATTAGTTGTGTCTTATTTCTTTTAACTCGGCAATTTATTGAAGAATCAACTTTTCTCCCAAACATTTTCTTCCCTCAGTATTTTGTGATGTCCTGTTCACACGTATGGCATCGCAGCACACATCAGCTGAGCAACAGCGACGCCGCTCTACTGTGAGGCAGTATCTTAGTGCGCTGTTCACCTAGGCGGCACCTTGATCACTTACTTTCCATATTGCTTTTAATAACACAATTGTATTTGCTTCCTGGAAATAGATTTTGCCCTGGCATGCAGTGGTGCCAGAGACAGTGTCTTTTCCTTATGGAGGATTTCTGTTTTTCCTGAGGTACTCCCACACGGCACAGCCTCATACAATGAAAGAGCCTTCAATCCTTCTGAAGCCTCCCACAGTGTCCTCATATCGCACGAGGTGTTAATATGCTGCTTTATGCACCCAGGCTGAAAGCGTTAAAAAAACACTCCTGCCTCTGAACTTTTAAACGGTATTTCCTGAATGGATTACGGAATGTATGGGATATGCACCGGCAACACCACCCACGTGGATTTCCTCTCTGTGCTTTAGATGCCTGCTGTTGATTGGGACTAGGTATTAACAGCTGTATCTACTGTAAATATGTATCGTCAAGTTTGTGGACTTAACCAACACGTTTGCCGGCCCAGTTGTCACGTACTCTGACCACTGATATAGACCAGGTCAGGGCACAGCTCGTCTGGCTGGCTTCTCACAAATCACCAGGGTGCATCTGCAGACAAAAACAAAAACTATGGGGATGACATTTTTAGCTCTTAGACCCCCCCCCCCCACCCACCGTCTCCATAACAACTAAAGAGAGACCGAGACAGGGTAATGATTTAAAGAAGGGGAGGAGGTTTAAGTGCCTGTGCTCAGCTCATCCTAGATAGAATAATAGCATTTCTATCTCTGTACGGACATGCTATTTTAATAGCTTGCTCTAGTCTTAATTAAAATGTCTGACACCCCAGTGTTCTGACACCCCAGATGTGACTAATCCTCAGGAAAGTATGGCTGGAGCTTCGTTCCTTTTCAGGCTATAATTGGATCTGTGTTATCTCTGGGCAACACTTTCTTCAGAAAATGTGCAAATCAAAACCAACGCCTAATGGTTTGCTAGAATGTTTGCTTTGTTTGTTTTTCGGGACACATCAGCGTTCACACATCATTGAATTCAGAATCAAGTTCAGGTTGTGGATTCCAAATGCGTTGTGGGAAAGAAACCTCACAATAGGACTCTAGGGTCCAGAGAGATTGAAGTGAACTAAACTGCCGTAGGTCAGATGTAGGCCAAAAGGGCTACAAAAGACAGTCATGAACCACCTCCAGTATGCCAGTGTCATATTGAGGAAAGTAAGCTATGTCAGTGGAGAGCCACGGTCAACGTCTGAGAATACACCGGGAAAAGAAAACACCTGCCTCTCATATCCGCTTTTCACCTGCTGCACTGAATCTCCAATGAGTTCGCTCCTATTAGCAGGCACATCAGAGAAAGGACAACATTAGCATTTTATAATGAGCTGCTTCTGGTGGGTTCCGGCTACTAGCCGACGAGCCCCTCCTTACTGTCTGTGGACGCACCATTTATCCGGGGAGCTGGGACTACGTGCCTGTTGCTTGAAGGGTTGAAATTGTTGTCCTGTTTTGTATTCAGAGCTTTAGTATGTGAGCCAGTGTAATCTGTGTATGTATCTACTTAACCGTTTACAGTGTACTGGCCTCAGGTTACATTGCCTTGATGGAGCTGCAGTCTTCAGTTCCCAAATAGAATGTGCCTTCTTCCTATGCAATGCAGCCAAAATGAAGTCTTCACGGCCTAGGATAGACCCTCACACTCGGTATTACTTCTGTTTGCTCGCGTGCATGTGGCATTCACCAACAACCACCAGTTACTCGCTCTGTGTTTGAACCTGAGTGGATCACATCTGTAATGGCTGGTCTCGTTTTCCAGGCTGAAAAAAATTACATTTGGTTTGCAGCACACATGTGAAAGATGACTCAGATGAAACGCAAAGATGAAATGCTGTGATAGCGACGGAGTGTTAAACAGAGCAAGAGCCAAACACAACAATATGGAGTTCTATTTGAGGGTTACCTGTGACTAACGCCGATGAGTGGTAGACTATAACAAAGCTAATTGCCGTGATAGAATGTTTTATGTTGTGCATTTTGTGCCTGTAGTGGGTAACCAGGACGTGTTGTAATTAAATAGATAAATTGTTTAATTAGTGCTGATAAAAAGTTGTGTTTTCCTGGTGAGCTGATGTGACTGCTGATTGTCAACAAGTGATTTGGCACTAGTGCCAATACATTAACCACTCACCAACTGTACAGTGTTTAGCCATAAACAGTTGAAAACATCCATCAAGAAATGTATCACACTTTCCCCTTTTCTGTTTCAAAAACTCAGTTTGATCTACTGTAGAAAAATGAACGATTAATATTGTTTTAGGTTTGCTTGCCAAAGCAAAGCTAGACCCTATATTTCATTCATGGTCCTAATTTTATACATAATTTAGAATATAACTATATCTAAATGACTTTACAAAACATTTCACCACGAAAAAAGTGTCATAATCTTGAAAGGGAACAAAAGCATTTTTGTTATGTTGAACCATAGTAATAAAGAGGATTTTATTCAAAACAATCATGCAAATCAATCTATAAAACCAGTATTTAATAGATTGTATAAATTTGCCTTGAACAGCATTAATTGACCCTCAAAAACATTTATGCTGTGCCAATGTGAAGTTGTTGCATAATTTGCATTAATTTAATCAACAGTATCCCTTGTACTGTTCAAGCTAGAGAAACCAAATTAATTTCAAATGTTTAGGCTATGCCAACTTGAAGTTCCAAAATTTGCAGTACCAATCAAATGTTTAGAGAAGTGTGTTTGGACAGATCTAGCATGGGAATTCATGAAACCTAAAACAGTATCTCTTCAATCAATCAAGCTAGAAGGACTAAACCAGCATTGTTTTGATGTGGAAGCACACCACATTTTCCTCTGTAAATGTATTTTTAGTTGAATAAATCTGTGTGTGTGTGTGTGTGTGTGTGTGTGGGCAGGATTTTGGCCACAGCGGGCGCTCACATGAACATCCCTGTTGACCTGCGGACACTTAGGGCTGTTCGTGTTCTGAGACCCCTCAAACTTGTCTCGGGAATTCCCAGTAAGTAGCCTATACCAACTAATGTAAGTAGCTGATACCAACGAATGTATGTAGACTATACCAACTGTATACTGACTATTTATAGTGCCTATATATATATATATATATTAGGGCTGAAAATCGTGATTAAACACTTACATTTTAAGTGTGGTAGGATCACTAATATAAAGCAATAAACACAATGAAGTATATTTTAACTAGTACATATTATGACATCTTGTGAACTGTAAGACCTGAATCCTCACAGACTTAATTGACGTCACCTGTTAAGTGATTGAGTGCAAGAGGCTGTAAGGGCTCTAAATGCTCTTGGATCAAGTCTAATGAAAGCATTTTGGGAATTTACAAACTACTCACATTTCTGGCTATATGAAATATTAGCGAACTTTGTGTTTATACTTACATGTAAACCTTTTTTTCTAAACGTGCTGACATCAGAAATGTCAAGATTAAACGTGAAAATCCATTCATTGACTTAAGCATACACTTTTATCACGTTTGAATACATTTTTTAATATGATAAAATTTTCGTAGTTGCATACGATAAAATATTAGTTGTTAACTTGCTTGTAATTTTGGGTAAAAAAAAAGATTTCTGTGACGTTTTTATTTTCTTACGTTCAAGACATTTGAGCTCAATTTGCTCAATTCCATAGACCAGGGGTCTCAAACCGGTTCCACGGAGGGCCGAGGGTCTGCAGGCTTTCACTCTCACCTTGTACTTGATTGATTAATTATGTCACTGATTGGTTAGGTCTACCCTCATCCGGTTATTTAGGTCTAAACCTGGAACCAATTTACAGGAAAAAAACAAAACCTGCAGACACTCGGCCCTCCGTGGAACCGGTTTGAGACCCCTGCCATAGAGCTACACTAAGCAACTGTATCGTGACAAAAATGAAGAACAACTTTACCTAAGATCCAGTCAAACTATTTGTCTTTACTGTAGCCAGCCTACTGTAATTTATCGATTTAATAGATGCTTTAAGAGTTCTACATTGGGAATATTGTTTGCAACAGGGGACGTGTTCAGCATTAGCATTCAATGTGTTCAGAGCTCCATGACTCACAGCTTTCTCCCTCTCTTGTTTCCCTTCCTCACGTGACCAGGCCTGCAGATAGTCCTGAAGTCCATCATGAAAGCCATGGTGCCGTTACTCCAGATTGGCCTGCTGCTCTTCTTCGCCATTCTTATGTTTGCAATCATCGGCCTGGAGTTCTACAGCGGGAAGCTCCATAACACCTGTCTGCCTATGCCCAATATTCTAGGTAAGGTTACATTTGACATGAAAAAGATTAAAGTTCTCCAGGACAGGTGGTTTAAATAGTGGGGGAAATTAAATATATCGCTTTCTCAAATGATTTTCAGACAATTATTTTCAAATCGATCACAATGATGAATAATTCTTAGGATCAAATTCTTTACTCTCAATAGAAGCCATGGCATTTCTTGATCTTCCTTGCTAGGTATTGAGTTATGTATTTGCCAAGTTATACAACATAAATTATTCTGCATACAGTTTGTATAGCCATGGAAATTAGCAGGGACTGTTTGCTCTAGGAGAGAGGAAGTATGGAACTGTGTATTTTGGAAATAGTGTTTTTCTTTGTTCAATTACATTATCTAGCAACTTATTCATAGCGTAAACATACACTGCTTGGAAAAATTAAGGGAACACTTAATCATCACAGTATAACCCCAAGTCAAACTTGTATGTATGTAGGCGGGCGGCATTGTGGTGAGGGGCTGCTTTGCTGCCTCAGGACTTGGCTGACATTCCGTCATTGATTCAACCGTTAATTTCCTATTGTTCCACAGAATACTTGATGGGAATCTTAGGCCATCTATCAAAAAGCTGCTTTAGGACAATGATCCAAACACACAAGACTACATAAGTCACAACAAAAGAATGGCTTAAAAAGAAAATATGGAAAGTTGTGGAATGGCCATGTCAAAGCCCTGAGTTCAATCCTATTGAAATGCAGTAGGAAAAATGTAAGAATAAGTTGATTGAGGTTTTCTTTATCTGTCAAAACTCTCAGTTACATATGAACATTTATGGAACATCATCATAAACCTCCTTAAGCCAGTCATTTAGAAATTTGCTTACACTACGCCTACACAGCCTTTACCACATGTGGATTATCATTTTCTGTGAAGCTTCTTTAGCTGTGATGATCCATGCAATCATCCTGTGATTGTTTGCTTTTGTTTTGGTTCCACCCACAGACCGTGTAGGTAGTGGTCAGGCTGACGACAAATGTTACCCAACCGACCTGAAACCGTCAATGTCACACCTGGTGGCGTCTATAAATGTATCCATAACATACTCGGCTTCCCCACTTTGGTTTAATGGCTCACACCAAACTTACAGAGAATGTTGTGGTCTCATCTCTTGTCCCTCTGTCAGAAAATGAGACGGTGGACAAGTCTGAGTCTGAGTTCCCGTGTGGGGTGAGGAAGTGCCCTGAAAACTATGCCTGTCGTGACACCTGGATTGGCCCCAATGATGGCATCACACAGTTTGACAACATCCTGTTTGCCGTGCTGACTGTGTTCCAGTGTATAACAATGGAAGGCTGGACCACAGTGCTTTACAATGTGAGTGAGATCTGTTTTGTCTCCGACAATGTCCTATAATCTGGTTAGGCCTATTATTTGACCTTATTATTTCTTACTTTAGTTTGCCTTTTGCCTTTGCTTTATTGCCTCACTGAGGAGGCCCAGTGGTTCTTTTATCTTTATAGAAGGTATCAGTGTAGAACCACTCTTATATGCAGGAGAGTGATTTTCCCGGCTAATTGTCCACTCAATCTTAGTATTGTTGTTATCTATCACACGGATGAGCCTTAACAAGCTAAGCTTGACTCCTTGATGGGATGATTTCTTGACAGGAGCTTGCCCCTCAGAGTACTTGGTGACTTCTTCTCTCCACTCTCTTTGGGCTTAATATCTTAGGTCAGGACATCTACTGTACGGTAGGTTTTCTCTCCAACTCTAATTTAGGACACCTGATTCTGATAATTAGATGGATGAAAAGCTAAATCAGGTTAGTCACAAATGGGGTTCAAGAGGAAACCTACAGGACAGTAGATCTCCAGGAACAGGGATGGGCAACCCTGGCTTAGGTTCCGGTTGGCATTTTATCTGTCAGGCCTGCTCTACCAGATGATGTGGGGAGGATCTTTATCTGCCCTGTGTGCTCCTACTACCGGTGTGACGGCCAATATTTACCCTTTTAGAGTGTAAAGAGCATCTTGTCATTCAGTACAAAGCGTTGACCCGGTCCTGCAGGTTCAAACATTTTGTGGAGTACAACCCTACCCCACACCTACCCCACTCCTACCCCACTCCTACCCCACTTCTACCCCACTTCTACCCAACTCCTACCCCACTCCTACCCCACTTCTACCCAACTCCTACCCCACTCCTACCCCACTCCTACCACAGAATGAGGCTTGAGTCCTAATCCAGGCGCTTCCTTCTAGACTTGTGTCACTTGTGTCATTCTTGGCTTGGCCTTCAGCTTGTGTCTAATGTCAACTTGCTCCAGACTGCTGCAGCCTTCCTGTGGTTCGACCTTCTGAATTGTCCACCCATAGTTGACAGTTACCGTTATAATCTAATCTTCTCTATGCTGAACATCTGCTTTAATGTATAATTAAATAAGCACTTCGTATTGACTGCTGATGTAAAATACATTTGATTGATTAATAGAAACCTGCACTATTTTAAATAGGGCCCTACTGTTAACATAAAAAATATATATATATTTAGGTCATTCATATTTTTAATCAACAACATAAAAATGTTTGAAAACCCCATTTGTTAGATGGTATCATCTATCCAGTTTATCTTTTAATCCTGGGGCTGCCAGGATGAGCACCCAAGGAACAATTTGGGTTTAATTGTCTTGCTCAGACACAGAATGATATTTCTTCTCATCTTGCCAGCACACACAGCGTTCTATCTAGCACCATTTTGGTTACTGTCAGAAGCTCTTAGGCTGCAGGCCAGCTTAATGGTATGATGCAGTTTATAATACAAGTAAACACCTTATCATCTTCATGTTTTGGCGTTTAGGTCCAAACAGTATTGTTGTGAATATTTCTTACAGTTTGCATGTATATGGAATTGTTCAAATCATAAGCACTGCTGTCAAAAAGGACTTAAAGGAAATACTGCGCAACTTGAAACCTATTGAACCTGAAACAGGCGGATGTCTTGACAGTTTGTCAAACTAACATCATTTTTCAATGCCCCTCCTTTCCGGTAATAATAAAAACAACTGATTCCACACTGTACTTGAGTCTAATACATGAAGCATTGGACAACGCTAGGCTAACATCCCATGTAGCGTAGGTGCGTGCCTGTGTCTGGCGAGTAGGGTAATAAAGTGCAGTAAATAGGCTAGAGAGCGAGACCGGGTAATGCATCCTGATTATCTCCCAATTGTACTGCCTCCTCTGCCATCTTCCCCCATGACCCTTCGTATATAATAACACTCAATTGTTTAAACACATGGTCGTGATTTGGCTGTTCTGGGACCTGACAGATATTTTAGGCTCTGACACTGTTCTTTGAGATATATGGTCCATGTCTGAGTAGACTCATCCCGAGGACGGTAAATCATCAGGGCAGACGTGAAGTCTTTATATTATGTACATGTCTGATACAGAACATTTTACTGACGGTTTTCGCGTTATCTCGATTTGTTTCCCAATTTTCTTGTCGTTCTTTGGGATTCCGTTCATTCTGTTCGTTTTTTTTCTCCAAAATGAATCCAGCCAAATTAAAACGACTGAGAGAGCACTGTTGACAGTGCTCAGCGCGTGGTGATACCTGGATGTCTGACTGTAACACATTCACTGTAACAGGACTCTCCCTGATGTGACGGCAATTTGCCAAATCATAGCAACAGCATCGATACCATGCATTTATTTCACGTAACGTAAAAGAGCCAGCTGCTAGATTGTCAGTCAAGGACTCTGTGAAGTGGTAACTATCCATACGTCACCTGAGGATGATGTCACTAAGCATCTACCTCAGCACATCCCAGGTTCCAACTAGCAGCGCTTGGCTGGCTGGTTTTATGTTGCAGCAGGCAGCTTCTATTACAGGAGGGGCGCAGACAGACAGTGCAGTAATTCCCTAATCTGATCACGTGGCGCCCAACTCCAACAGGCTGAATAATGCTGGCCTATCCCTCCATCGGCCAGCCAAATCAATTGCAGTCATTAATGCTTCTTACTCCTTTCCCAGTCGTTTCACCCTCGCGATGGATTGGTTGTCGCTGTTAATGTGAGAGGCAGCCTGCTGAAACCTCTGTGGTTTGTTAATGGTGAGGCAATACAATGCCATACAAATCCATTCAGCCTATAGCCAAGTAGTTTAGCTTTTTTGCAAAAAAACCTTAGAGTCTGCTCCTGTAAATGCACCCATAGTAACTGGAAATGTTTAATTGGAATGTGTAAATGCAGCAACTTAAAATGTAATAGTTGAAACATTTGAATGGCATTGGTGTCAGAGCATAAATGAATGATCTGTCAATCCAAGACCATTGGAGACACCTGTCTTCCTGGGTTTACAATAGTGCCCATGGGTTCAAGCCACTCAATACATGCTGGCCATGGGCCTCTACAGCAAAAGCCCTGAAAGCTACAGTTTTTACCAGGTAAGCAATTATTACAGGCACAACCTGGGATTTAGATTCACAGGAACATCCTACAGGACACATTTTCTGTAAGGTAGTGGAAACAAAATGTAATTGATTTTGACTAAATGTTTCATTATTTAATGCTTGACTAGGAGTGTAAGACTGTATCATACGTCTACTGACAGAATGCAAATTCCAGGCAATATTTTATGCTTCAAGGGCATTTTATTTGAATTGATGGTTGCAAACGGATTTGCTGCTGTGATTACATTATGTTGACTTACGTCACTGCAAATTGACTTTATTAAGATACAGCAGAGTTGCTCCAATACTATTTGCTGTTTCGAATTCCTTTCTACAGGAGCCAAGCCCACAGCAGTTTATACTTACAAAAACACACCCACAATATATCAAACACAGGCCTGCGCATGCACACACATAAACTCATACTCAGTCATCAAGTCATTCACAAACAAACTCTTCCACCCACCCATTCTAACAAAACAAGGTTGAGTACACATGGTACTGTTCTCAGTTGAATTACACAATTACATCTCTTTTGCAGAATCCATTTACTGTTGTATGAGAGCCACTCTGATCTTGGCCCAGAGCTAATCAATACTACTGATTTCTTACACCAGCGTTCTGTTCCTTCTGGGATTGAGACACCAGCAGGCAGTTCTGTCTCACTTTGCAATAATTCTCCCTGTATCTTAGTTGAAACAATTAAAACAAATCAACTTGGCTTCAGTTTTAGACATGTGCTGTCGTGCTATGTTCCCCAACGTCCAGATTCAAGTTTCATAATGATGGTCGATGAATTGTGGATGAAGGAACTTGTTGAAAGGGGCTAGAGAACAGAGCAGACTCCCTCAGGATGTCATTGAGCACTGTGTACGACTGTTAGGCTGAGTGTGTTTGAACACAGTTTCCTTTTTGTAGTCAGTCAGCCAGCTCATTACTGACCATGGTAAAGCCTAATAGCTTGTTAAAGACTACCACTGTCTGTGCACTGCTATCTGATGAATTACAGATCCTATGAGACGTGACAGCAGGCAGACAAAGGTGGGCCTCAGGTTAGGCAAACGATAGCGGCTCGGGTAAAGAGCTACTCAGATCCATGACGACTTGTTCAGAATGGCTTGAGGAAATTGACTTTTAGGTCATTGCAAAGCAAGTACAGAGTTCTAGGTCTTCACTGTAGATGTGTACAACCGGTAATTGAGAGAGTGCTTGGAAACGAGGAAGTATCGACACGGTAGCCCACGCGTTTTACTTCTCCAATTTGCCGAAACACATGGGAGACTTTTTGGAGGAGTCTAACAGCCTATTGATAGTCTGACAACTGGAAGGAACTGAGCCAGAGATGGATATGTACTGTCCATATGTACTGTCAGCCTACAGTAGCTCGCACATTTACACACATCATCTGAATATACTCTTTGTAATTATAAAATGTCCTTCATACCATTTTGAATTGATTGCATTGTTGATCAGTAAATCACAGTATATACGTTCCTTGGTTCACGATTATCTTCTACATTATTTTTTAGGGCAAGTAAGCCTCAGGTTTACTCGACATTGGGATAGATTACTGTTTGATTTTGGTTATGTGATTTTTATATATTGTTACTGACAACATTGTGGCACCCAACTTATTGTGTTGATGTACAGAATAATACAGAATATGCTGTACAGAATAATACAGTATATACTGTACCGAATAATGCAGTATAGACTGTACAGAATGATACAGTATGTACATAACCGAATAATGCAGTATATACTGTACAGAATCTTCTGGATCCACAACCTCCTATTCATTGTTGGCTCTTTACTTCTCACCACAGACCAATGATGCATTAGGCCCCACGTGGAACTGCATGTACTTCATCCCTCTGATAATCATCGGCTCCTTCTTCGTGCTGAACCTGGTGCTAGGAGTTCTGTCAGGGTGAGTCCACGTCACAGCAGCACCAACAGATCCCCATTGTCTGGCTACTTCTGCTCCTATTATGTCTATGCAAGGACTTTGGTATGTAGTGAACCCAAAGGAAAGTATACTTACAACCATAACCTGATTGGAGAAAATACCTTGACCTGCCTGTGGGTAGCTTCATTGCATTGCCCTAAAAGATAATCATGCTTATATAAGCAACCTCTTTGGGGGTTTCTCTACTTCTGGTTCTAAACTCTCTCTAGTAGAGAAAATTTAATGGTGTACATGCAACACTCTTGTTGGAAATGAACAGACATCCGCTGGACACGGGTAGTTTGATGCAATTGGTGTGCACGGGTCTTTAGGAAGTCCTTATCTGCTGTTGTGTTTGATTGGCAGGGAGTTTGCCAAGGAGAGGGAGCGGGTGGAGAACCGCAGAGCATTCATGAAGCTGCGGAGGCAACAGCAGATTGAGAGGGAGCTCAATGGCTACCGGGCCTGGATTGACAGAGCAGGTACTGAGAGCATTATCCACACCATACCTGTCACAGGCCAGCTCGGACAGTGTCTGGCTTCCTGGTGGCAATGCGTTCTAAGGTTCTACTTCTTGGTACCAAGCAGTTCACCACAGTTTTGATCTGTGCCCTGACCATGCCACTGGCAGATGTTTGGCTTGGAGCATGCTAGCTAAGCATAACCTAGGGTGAGAGGTGCTAGCTACACCATCATAAGCTAACTGAGATCAGAGTAAACTCAACTTCTTGGTCATGTTGTGCAGTGTGGAAAAATAGAACAAGGCATGCTGGGAACTTCTCTCCAATCTGATGTTGGTGTGATGAGGTGTGATTGTCATAGCTACTATCAGATGCCAAAAACAATAGTTAAGGGGAAAAAAAGGAGGTCAAATAAGTAGATGGGCTAGAGTGAAAACAGGGTTCTTTGGATTTGAGTGTTCTGTACTAACCAGATTTCATTGTTGGGTTTCCTTTGCAGAGGAGGTGATGCTTGCTGAGGAAAATAAGAATTCAGGACCATCTGCCCTTGATGGTAAGACCGCGAAAATTAACCTATTGATTATGTCTTTTAAGTCATTTATTTTTGTGCGCGTCTGTTTCGAATGTCTGTCCTGAGATTATTTCTGATCCTCCAGTGAGACTGTCCACTGGAAATATAACAGGGCTATGGTGAAACATATGATTTGTAGAAAGCATATAATTGTCTTGAATCAATAATAAATTAATATTGTCTGATGCACTGTGCATGAGACAGTACATATTCATTGAGGTAGAAGCGATACTGAATAGCAATAGGAATATGAAGGAGCTGGGGCAGCAGATCACCTAGTGGTTTGTGCATTGGATCAAGAACCAAACACAAGGTTGGCTACTGTGCCTTTGAGGAACCCACTTAACCCTAAATAACTAGGTGCATCTTCTGAATAACTAAAATGTATTCTTTCACTAAATATGAATCTGCTGAAGTAAACATTTATTAATTTTGTCTTATTAAATTTTGAACAGTACTATCTGTCCTGTTGATTGCTCTCACAATAGTTAATCTATTGAGCAGTTTTTTTGCGCAAGATATGTTTGTGTGTTGGTTTGTGTGTCCAGGCTTGTGTGTATTCATAGTGGCGATCCATACGTTTTTGGAAAGTGACAAAAGTTGTTGTTTTAGCTCCATACTCTAGATTTGTTCATGACAAAATGAGGATGGTGTTAAAGTACAGACTGACAGCCTTATTTTCAAGGTGTTTTTGGTGTTTTGTAGGGACAGGTGCCTGTTTACCACTGTGTTGCGTCACCTCTTCTTTTAACAATACTCTATAGGCGTTTGGGAACTGAGGTGACAAATTGCTGTAGTTTTGAAATGTGAAATGTTTTCCCATTTTTGCTTGATATAGGATTTCAACAGTTCAGGTTCTCCTTTGTCATATTTTGCGTTTCATAATCCGCCAAATTTATGCAATGGGTGTCAGGTCTGAACTGCAGGCAGGTCGGTTTAGCACCCAAACTCTTTTACCACGGAGTCATGCTGTTGCAATACGGGCAGAATGTGGTTTGGCATTGTCTTCTAGATATATGCATTGCCTTCCCTGATAAAGAAGTTGTCTAAGTGGCAGCATATGTTGCTCCAAAACCAGTATATATTGCTCCGCATTAATAGAGCCTTCAAAGATGTGCAGGTCACCCGTGCCATGTGCATTGAAGCACCCCCACATTTTTTGTCAGCTCAGATCCATTCAAATGCCTTGCACTTATTGCACTCATTGGGCTAACCTTAATTACTTGATGGTTCGCAGTTAATTGACGTGAATACCTTTAATGCCAACAGTCTGCACTTTAACCTGTTAGTCATTTGTATTACTACAAATCCAGTGTGCTGGAGGACAGAGCAAAACATCTAAACAGTTCAAATACATATGGACTGCACCTATTTAGAAAACAGAGAATACAATACAACTATAACTTAAATTAAAGTTGATGCTTCTGTTGTGATCTTCAAAACCAACATTGGTTAAGGTAACAGGGTTTGATTCAAAAACCAAACCCTGTTACCTCAATTTTAATCTATCACACATACCAGACACCAGGGAAGGACACAAACCAAAAAACAGCCCTAGACTTTGACCCAATCCACCGCCCTTCCATTCCCCAGTTTTATCTACCAAACAACAGCCTCTAAATCCATCAGGGATCTGTGCTTGCATCAACTTTTCCTATCAGTGTGCCTTTGGTTAGGAAGGGACCAAAGGCAGTGCTGGCAGTGGTACCCTGCCATGTGAGCAATGTCGCGGGGCTCAAGGGAGTCGGAGATGGTCCAGTGGGCTGGCCCGGCCGCCCTCAGTCCGTGCCCAGAGAAGGGACCGAAAATGTCAAAATAAAAATTAGACCAGATGGCCAGTACGCTGTTGCCAGACACACACATGCAAATCTATGACCCTATTAAATTAAGCATGATTTCCCCCCAGCAAATGATCAAATGAAGTATGATTTTTTTTACCTCATAAATAAACAACCAAATCAAAGTTTTTTATGAAATGTTGATTGACAGCTCCCAAGAGGCTGTCTGAATGGAATACAGACGGTAACCATGGTGAGGAACAACTTATATTCTACACTTCCTTGCCACCTTTTGTTCCTTTTCAACAATTCAGTCTGACCATAAATGTTAAAATATGTCTGGCTATAAGTTCCACAAACCACCTTGACATCCCAAAATGTAGTTTGTCAGTAGCTGACAAAAGTAAACTCATGCTGTTCCAATAGAAATAAATACAGAGCAAACAAAATAAGTAAAACATGTTGGAATTAAGCAAAACATTAGCCAGTGGGTTGAGAAAATGTTGCTGTAACAACACAGACAATTTAGAAGCTACATACTTAATTCAGACACAACAACATCTGAAGAAAGCTGATATTCTTGTTTTGACACTTCAAATATCTATACTTTTTACAGCATGCACATTGTCTGACGTTTCAGATCTGTGTGTGTTTGAGTTGTAGTGTTCCTATTTTTATGTTTGTTATCGTAGATTTAATTGGTTTTTAACTGTGTCTTGTTAACCCCTTGTTAAGTCTCTATTTAAATTCCTCCTGCCCTTGTGTTTCTGGTATGTTATTGTTTTTGTTGCTTGTTTTTTGTGATTTTGCATCTCTCGCTCTTGCATGTTTTTGGATTAACTTGGATTAAACAAACTTTATTTGAAGAATGTCTGTGCCTTTGTCCTGCATCCTTAAGACGTGACAATAATGTTCTGTTTTGTTGCAAGCACCATTTGTTCACGCAGTGTAAGGAGAGTGCTGCTGTTTCCCTAGCAACAAATAGAAAGCCAAAGTGTGCCTTGTGCACTCCTAGCTGTAGCCTGGTTCCATTGCTTATTTTCAAAGTTGAAGTCTGGGAAATATGAATTCATCAATTTGATTCTAACCAAATGGTGGTATAGGAGTATAGGAGGTATAGATGAAGGAACATCACGTCACCCTGATAATGATATGTTCCATATCTCTTTCATATACCCCCAGATTAGGCTAGGTAGGTGCTTCAAAACCTCCTTTTCATTGGATACTGTACATTAATATTGGTTGTCTCAAAGTTGGTATGAGCAAAAGTTCAACCAGGGGATCTGTGTGTGACAGGGAGCCTAGATATAGCTCTGACTAGGATGCTAGATTGAATCCAGACGAGGTGAATAATCTGTCGTTCCTGTCTTGAGCACGGCGGTTAAACCAAACTGCTTCCTGGATGTTCACCGTTGCTCGCTAAAACTTTCCAATTTGGAGCCATTACTCTGTTTCTAAACTGAAACCAGCAAATATTGTCTTTCCCAATATAGTCATAACAATGGACACTCATTTTATTAACACCATACAGCCGTGCCTTTTGCCCATATGCACTACATGCATGTGTTGTTCTACCAAACCCAAAGTGCTGAACACAGTGCCGCGTAAAAGCGTCTGTTATTTTTCACCGCTCTATTCTCATCTCGTTAGCAAATCCCTCATGATCATTTATTCACCTTTGTGTTCCCTGTGTGGGAGTGTGACAGCGGTTGTTGGCATTTCTGCGGGCTGACCATGTGAAACTTTCTGGCTGCAGTGCTGAAGAGGGCCACCATCAAGAGGAGGGGGCCGGATTCTGGCCACCGGGGCCCGGCGGACGGCCACTACGGTGATATCTCTTCTGTCGGTTAGTGCGTTTTGGTGCTCGTGAAGGTGTAGCAGTACCCTGTAGGAGGTGTAGCAGTACCCTGTAGCCACGCTGCATGTTTGGCGGCGCTCCCGTTCCGACTGGACCCTGATGTTATAGGGGAGGACAATGTAATTGTTGTCATTGGGAATCGGATGGCAAAATGGCCGATTATCAGCTCTAGACATCATCACGTCTGTGGCGGTGCTAACGTGAAGGCTCTTTTTTTATCTTGTTCTCAACTGTCTTGCAATAAAAAAACAAGATAGCTGGATGAGCGTTGGTCGTGGTGCTACTGGGGTGTTTTGTAGCGTGATGGGTGTTCTGCTCCATCCAGGCAGTCCGATGGCCAGAGCCAGCATCAGGAGCGCCAAGCGGGGTCCCGCTGCTTTCTTCAAGCGTAAGGAGCGCCTGCTGCGCATCTCGATCCGGCGAATGGTGAAGACGCATACCTTCTACTGGACTGTGCTGGGCCTCGTGGCTCTCAACACCTTCTGTGTGGCCATCGTCCATCACAAGCAGCCACACTGGCTGTCTGTGTTCCTCTGTAAGTCTCCCAAACACACACATTCCTGAAGGGAGGGATTTGACCTCTTGCCAGGCAATTTTTTTATATATACATGTTAATATACGTATATAAATATACATATATATAAATATACATAGGTTTGGGCCAATGCCGTTTCTGCATTGTGATGCTTGCATGGACATGATATGTTAACATTTTAATGCAGCCCTGTTACCTCGTAATCAACTTTACATAAATGCAGTGGTCTCCAACCCTGTTCCTGGAGAGCTAACCTCTAGTAGGTTTTCTCTCTGATCAGTCATGACTAATGTTGGAGCACGAACACCAGACTGTAGCTCTTTAGAAGCAGGTTTTGAGACTATTTAACACTACAATGTTCCTGAATATATGAAATATTCCACGGTTTGGCATAGCTCTGAAAATTATTTTGTTATCGTATTCTCCATATAAAATAAATATAGGTGGCTGACATTCTTAAGAAATGTTTGTTTATACTGTGTGTATTATGTTGATGCTGTTTATATTTCAGACTATGCAGAATTCCTATTTTTGGGCCTTTTTCTCGCTGAGATGTGTTTGAAGATGTACAGCCTAGGACCCCGACTCTACTTTCACTCTGCCTTTAACCGCTTCGACTGTGGTGTGAGTTCCTTTTCTCCTTACTCCTGTAACCCTTACCAACATGGATTGGGTTGGCTAAGTAGGGACATTAGGGTGACTGGGGCCAATGGTTAGAATAGTGGTCTCAAACCCTGCTCCTGGATAGCTAGTCCAGGTGGTTTTCACTCCAACCCTTATTAAACACACCTGACTCTGGTCATTAGACACTTCATTACTGAATGAGGTTGCATATACATGTGGTTGGAGTGAAAACAACCAGGACAGTAGCTCTCCAGGACCAGTGTTGGAGACCCCTCGGGTTGCCAACACTTCTAATTGCAGACAATGTTCCTAATTAATCATAGTATATATAACAAGCATATATTGTAATATTGCTTTTATTCCAAGGGCCTTTTTTGAAATGCTTTGCTCAAAACATTGGGAGTTTAATAAACTGTGATGGGTGTAATTGTATTAATATTGAACTTCAGAAAAAGTTTTGCAGTGTTACTATCACCTCTTCCTCTTTGGACAGTCGTCAGTCAGTCAATCAATCAAGTTTATTTTTTACATCAGCAGTTGTCACAAAGTGCGTTTTACAAATCACCGTGGCATGGAAGCACAGTTGCTACAAAAAGCACAGTGGCTACAAAAAATTCCCTAAAAGTGGCCAAAGTTTAGGAAGAAACCTAGAGAGGAACCAGGCTTGGAAGGGTGACCAGCGATTTTCTGGCTGTGCCGGGTGAACATTTTAAGATTATACATTTTACTTATAATAAATGCATGTGGGCTGTGTCCAGATTCAATAACACCTAATTCAGGTCAGAAGCATGACCAGATGGACAAAGACAGGAACAACCTAGTGGGGGGAATGGTCAGCAGACTTGCATCTGGTATCTTCTTGAATGCAACACAACCAGGAGAACTTCAGACAGGGACAAGTTTTTCGAGTCTGGTACTTTGGAGGTGTGGGCCAAGATCTCATGTCCTCCTAAGTTTATATGGAGCAGGAGACAGGAAAATTTGAAGAGCACATTCCTTGGATTTAAAAGGATTTACAATGTAGAAGGAGAACTGACCATGCTTCCCAGGGGGGTCCAGTGATGCTGTGGCCCTATCTGGGGGAGGACCTGGACAGAGCCTAGCAGGCAGGAAGTCAATCCACCCTCATTGACAAGCATCAACCAGAGAGACACCAACCAACTGCATTGTCCTCCAATGAGGGACAAGTATTACCAACGGAGTTCACTCCAATTGCTTGAGGGCGCAACGGAGAGACAACCGCAAGCCAGTGCCCCTGAATGACATTGGAAGGAGACCTTCTTCAGAGCTTGTTCACCCAGAAATATTCAAATTCCCAAGGGCCATGTTTCAGGACATTACCCTGCATAGAGTGGGATGTTAAACAGGTTTCATGACTCACTAAAGATCTCCTGACTTAAAATAGGTGTGTAATCTCCAGTGTCCCGGCTACATTTCTAATCTTGCCCTCATTGCATTACAGCCACCAAATCGTCAAGTTATCAACAGGCTGTATACACCCTCTCTCTTCCTGCTGTAACTGTTCGGAAAGTGTTCTCAGTACACTTATCTGGTAAATTATGGTTACCAAAAAAGTGCTTTGCTTTTTTCATAGGTGATTGTGGGCAGCATTTTCGAGGTTCTGTGGGGGTTCTTCAGGCCTGGCACCTCCTTTGGCATCAGTGTGCTGCGAGCTCTCCGTCTGCTGAGGATATTCAAGATCACTAAGTTAGTCCATGATCTCCTACCCAAGTTCAAATCCTCCCAATTACTATATGGTTATTCCATGATTGGTCTCTTGTTTGGGCTGATTTAAAATTAACTAATCTCACCCCTGGTTGGCTGTGATTGACAGGTACTGGGCATCGCTGAGGAACCTGGTGGTATCCCTGATGAATTCGATGAAGTCTATTATCAGCCTCATCTTCCTCCTCTTCCTCTTCATCCTGGTCTTTGCTTTGCTGGGCATGCAGCTATTTGGCGGCAGGTACTGTATCATAAGGAACGTAAATCAGGTGGTTTTACTCTCTGGGAAGTACTTCATTTTTAAACGTAGGCTCAAATGTCTTCTGGGTCCTTCTCTATCCATGCAGGTTCATCTTTGAAGACTACACTCCAGCGAACTTTGATACCTTTCCTGCAGCCATCATGACTGTCTTTCAAGTGCGTCCCAACTCACTTTTGATTGAATCAAGCATTGGGTTTTTTATATAGGAAGCAATTCTGTGTGATTAATGGTAATATAATCTTTAAAAGTGTACATCATTCAGATGGAACCGTGGATGGTCGAGTGCCTATAGCTTATCGACATGTGTCTTGCGTCGGGATGCTGGGGTGTGTGGCATTACCTTTCCAGATCTTGACGGGGGAAGACTGGAATGAGGTCATGTACAATGGAATCCGCTCCCAGGGAGGTGTCAAAGCAGGAATGTGGTCGTCCATATATTTCATTGTGCTCACTCTCTTTGGTAACTGTATCCTTTCCCAGCCAGGTGATCCTTTTCCGTACTGAAGATGATTATTAGATTAGATGTCCGAGTGTTTTTCCCAATTCATTGCTCTGTTCGATTATTTAATAGAATTGAGTCCTTGGTGTGGAGCTGCGGAACAGCGGTAACAGTCTCAACTCCATGTCTCTACCTGTCCCTCTGTCCTTCACCACCGTGTCTCTACACCAGACACCCTGTCTCTACCTGTCCCTCTGTCCTTCATGTCTCTACCTGTCCCTCTGTCCTTCACCACCGTGTCTCTACACCAGACACCCTGTCTCTACCTGTCCTTCTGTCCTTCATGTCTCTACCTGTCCCTCTGTCCTTCACCACTGTGTCTCTACACCAGACACCCTGTCTCTAACTGTCCCTCTGTCCTTCACCACTGTGTCTCTACACCAGACACCCTGTCTCTAACTGTCCCTCTGTCCTTCACCACTGTGTCTCTACACCAGACACCATGTCTCTACATGTCCCTCTGTCCTTCACCACTGTGTCTCTACACCAGACACCCTGTCTCTAACTGTCCCTCTGTCCTTCACCACTGTGTCTCTACACCAGACACC
>JACXGK010006559.1:6068-28381 GCA_016801125.1 Novumbra hubbsi
GTTACCAGTAGGAAAGAGCTGAGGTTACCAGTAGGAAAGAGCTGAGGTTACCAGTAGGAAAGAGCTGAGGTTACCAGTAGGAAAGAGCTGAGGTTACCAGTAGGAAAGAGCTGAGGTTACCAGTAGGAAAGAGCTGAGGTTACCAGTAGGAAAGAGCTGAGGTTACCAGTAGGAAAGAGCTGAGGTTACCAGTAGGAAATGTCCTGTGTAGACCCCTGGGCCGCGGTAGCTCTGAAGATGGTGTTGTACAGACCACAGGCATCGTTGGCCACACTGCTGAAGGAGTGCATGTTCATCACACACATGTTCCCCAGTGCTTGACATGCTGTCAGGTTAGTGTACACCTGTACAACACACACACACACATACACACACACAATCAGGTTAGAGATCTCCTGAAGGACTGACACACACAAACACGTTAAAGTTCACCAGCAAGTCTGACACACACAAACACACACACGCACACACATGTTCCACGAACAAACAAGTGAGAAGGTATGTAAGAGGTTGTATCATTTACCAGGCAGGCTGCTGCTGAAGAGTAAAGGTTCTTGTAGAACCATGCAGACTGAACAGGGAGGGACTACAGGAAAATACCAGAGAGAGTCATAATATCATATTTATGTTTAAGTCACATGGCATATGTTCTTAACCATGGCGACTTACAGTAGTGAAGGCATGCATTCACATTTCCCCCCCACTATAGTGGCCCCCAGGTTTAACCAAACCCACACTCTACCAATGGAAAGAAGCAGGACCAATACAAAGCCAAGTCACATCACAGCTACATAATAACACCAGTCATGTTATCTTACCAACTCTGCATAGTTGACATCTGTGTTGATAGCTGTAGGGACTGGTAGGTTGTTGGGAGGGAAACACAAACCCCCGGCCTGTAAAGCAACGTGACACACGTGATACACTACTGTTGTCTGGAGCTGTTAAGCCTGCATCCATGTCATATTAAATGAAACACAGAGGGCGCTGCACTTGCATTGATAAGATTTGATAGGATTTAAATGTTCTATTTTAAACTCATGCCGGACACGCATGTTAAGCAGAGGATTGCCTCACCAGGACATTGGAGCCACACATACAGGACTGAGATGTGTTGATGAAGGACGTCTGGCACCTCTCACACCTAACAGAGACAAAGAGCAGAGGCAGACAGACAAGCCTTAAAAGACTGAAGGTGCAGAATCCTAAAGCCAGATACGACATTGAAACTGTCCGTTTTACAGCACGAGGACATGGCTGTGTCTGGTACCTGTCTCCAGAGCTGTTGGGGGCTGACAGGGCGGGGTCAGCACCATTACACACCTCACACCTAGCCTGTTCAAGTGGGTTCCCTTGGATATCCATCTCCACTAGAAAACGACCATACAGAATCAGCATCTCAGCAGTGCACGATATACACTAATGCCACTCGTTCTCCTACAGATGTAGCCCCTTCAACTCATGCCTCAACCAATACAAATTCAAGTGCTACTTGCCCAGTATACTCCCAGTAGGACACTGACAGGATCCTTGCTCAGTCAGAAAGCCCGGGCAGCGAATGCACCAAAAGCCATCCTTTGTTACAGCCTTGGGGATATAACGGTAAAACACCTAATAAAACACTTACGATGACATTATGTATTGACATGAGACATGTAGTAGTCAGTGAGCAAAAAAATAATATGGAGTTATGGTTTTGTCTTGTAGTACTGAGAAAGAATACTGAATCAGAACATACAGGTTTTTCTGGTGGGCACTGCTGACAGGTGATGGAAGCTCCGTTGGTGGCGAGAACTCTGAAACCAGTCACACAATCACAAGAAAGGCCTAAAAGAGGGAGTTATAGGTTAAGCGAGATGATAGACGCCGATTCTATATATGCACGTGAACTTGTAAACACGTTCCAATCTAGGCAAAACACGGACAAGAGCGGACGAGCCTACTTTTAGCTAGAGCTAGACATAGCAACTGGCCACAACAGAAACAAGGGGTAAACGCACCAGTTGCACTACGCCTCTGGTTTGGTCCGCATTTCACGCAGGTCAGACTGGAAATATCATAGAAATGTTCTACGTCGCAATCTGCAGGACGCTGAAATGCAATCGCAAACTTCTGGGAGTACAGAGGGTTTACTTGTATTGTTAGAAATAGTGCCACTCTACAAATGGGTAACAGTAGCGTCGCCGTCGCCATGGTAGAGACTACAATAACGAACTTCCTGTTTTTTTACCCATAACCCCTTCTGGCTTTAGGCATCTGCTCGTGCACAAAAACACTGCGCAGCAGATATTTTAAACGAAGAGATGCAACGTTGCGCTAAGTACTTGAATGCTTCAAAGCATATTCGACGAAATAGATCGGGGTTGGGGGTTTTAGATGCCAGATTAGTAGTAAACGTCGTCCTTAGTTGTGGGATTTCTGGTAATATAAAATAATAATTTAACTGAATATCTCCTTTAGCGGAAACGTTCATACCTAAAATCATGGAACAATGTCAAACTGACCCATTGAGACCTTTCGTGTAAAAATAAAACTATATTGAAGGCGCATTGAGTTAAAAGCATTTTAAAACAATTATTTACACAACATAATACAAACATACTGAATACATTATTCTAAGATATGTAACATTAATTTTGTATTCAAATAAAAGAACAAGAAAGTAAAGATGCCGTGTGAGCAAAACAGAGATACACCAAATTCATACCGAGTAAAATCAATTAGAGCAAGGGGGCTTAGACTTCCACGAATATTTCGGGATAAAAATTTCAGCTCAGAGTCAATTTCGATTTGAAGACCATAAAATTCTAACAAAATTATTATATCTTCAACATCACATCCAACATTAACAAAAATAAAAATCACATTCTTATACAGCAATTCAAAATCTGAATAAACATTGTCAATTACAAATTTACAAAAATCTTTCCACAGTTTCATGGAGTAAGTACAATGCCAAAACAGATGAGATATAGATTCATTTTGGAGCACACAGAGTGTCAATATCATTTTTATACTTTATAAAAACATGCAAAATTAACAAAGAAATATCTCTGACTTTATTCACCAAGATATACTTGTGTGAAAGTGTCCATATCTTCATGACATTAGTATTCCACAAAGTAAATTGAAGCCAAGCACATGCGCAGTTTGGTTTATACGATGTCGTTTTGCGCATGCGTTTGGTCGACGGTATATCTTCGCCTACATTTGTGATCGAGGTTTGAAAAAATCTTTCTGTGGGTTGTTTTACCGCACTTATGTTTGTTAGATTGTGCAGGTTTTTCCGTGTTGCCATACTACAGATAGTTGTAGAAATACCCAAAAAAGTTTCTGTGTTTGATATTCGGTGAGTAATTTGCGAAGTTGAGCTTTTTTACACTTAAAATATCAAATACTTGTAATTGTGTTTTTGTCACAGGTTTTTTTAAACCAGCTAACAAGCTAAACGTTTGTTCGTCATAATTAAAAACGGCCCGCGCTGGCGTTCAGCAGCTTACATATTGCCACTTAACTGGTTTAATTAAAGGTATATTTATTTAGATTTTCATAACTGATTATACTGTTACCATTTTACTGTACTTTGAATTGATTAAATAATTGCATAATCTGTTTGTTGTATGTTTACAGAAATCTTACTGGGTATTAGAAGAGGAGAAATATGATCATAATACTTCGGTTGCAGGGACTGAACATAGAGGCTGGGACTGAAGACATACGGAGTTTCTTTACCAACTTACACATTCCAGAGGGTGGTGTATATGTTATAGGAGGACACCTTGGTGAAGCATTCATTGTTTTCATTACAGAGAAAGATGCTCAACTTGCAATGCGGCGGTCTGGAAATCATCTTCGAGGATCTCCGGTGACTCTTCACATTAGTAGTATTGCAGAGCTGGAACGAAAAATTAAGTCCAAGCTACATAAGGAGATGCTTCTCTCACCGCTTTTATCTGAGAAGTCTTTGCCATCCCCGGAAATGCTCCTGCCCGACCCTGCCACAGCCCTACTGATTGGGTTTGTTGCTGCATACCAAGGACTGCAGTCTAATCAGCTCGCTGAACACACCAAAGAGGAAGTAGCAGCACCTAGCCCTTTAATACAGAGAGCTAGAAAAACCGTGCCTGCAGGAGTGTTATGGAAACAAGAGGAAACCTGTGGCCCAAGGCCAAGCTATGTCAGGCTGTTTGGCCTTCCAAAGACTGTCACCAAGCCGGAGATCAGCCACTTCTTCAAAGGTCTGTTGGTTGAGGACGTAATAGCAAACGTGAAGTTGGGTGTCAGCCATGGCTGCTTGGTGAAGTTTGCACACGCACAGGATGCATGTGATGCTCTGGGCTTCAACCACCAGCAACTGGGTTCAATCAGTGTGGAGGTTCGCGGGGCCTCTGAGGAAATGTGGAACTACGCTTTTCAGCAGTGTAAGAACCCTTCATATGACCCGTTGGAAAACCCTGTCTATAGGGTTACTGTCCAGAGAGTCAAACCACAAGAAATGCCTTTAAATACAATTTGTAAAGATGGACCCTCATTACAGTCCAGGGAAAGGGCCTTGAGAAGGTCAAGGCCCTCGCACATAACCCAAAGACAAAGCTTGTACAAGCCTGACGAGGAACTTGTGCCCAGGACGTGGGCCAAGAGGTGCTCTGAGGACCGATCGCTGTCACTATCACCTAAGAGGCCCAGATCCTGTGAGGCTCATCTGCCTAGTGTGGAGTACTGTATAATGGTCAAAAATCTATCCCCGACAATAGCTAAGACTGAGATAAAGGAATTGTTTGGCTGTCCGCACATTGCGAATAGCAAAATATTGTACTTACTGGATAAGGAGAGTCTGAGGACAGATTCAGTGTTCATAGTATTTGACCAAACTGAAGATTATGTTTATGCTTTGAACCTCAACGGCTGCCATTATGGCTCTAGGCCCATAGAGGTCTCTACAGTCACCAAGGAAGAGATGCTATCCTTGCTCGCAACTGAAAGATTCCAGGACAACCGCAAGACCTCCTCAGCTGTGTCTGAGCTAAGCGAAGACAAAACGTTGGCTGATGAGCCCAGCGGGAGGCAATTGCCCGCAGAAAAGACTTGCATTTACATGCGAAATCTCCAGTACGATGTAACAAAAAGGAACATAAAATAATTATTTCCAAAACTCCCTCTGGCCGAAAACTTCATACATCTGCTGCGGGACCAAGAAGGAAACGGCATCGGCGAAGCTATAGTTCAGTTCAAGACTGAGGATTTTGCCAAACTTGCGCAAACATGAAGTGGCACGGCGTACATGGGCACTCGAGTGCTACTGTGCTGCATAAGCGTCCTGCAGATGGAGGACATCTTGAAAATGTGTCAGTGAGCAAAGCCACTTTCCTGTGACGAATGGAAACAGGTGTGGTCTTCGCAACGTGACCCTTTGGACCAAAGTAATGGACCCTATATACGAACGAAAATAACGCGGTGACTCTGTAACACTGCAGTGTCGTAAAAGGGGCTTGGAGGAATTTGTATGTGAACTGCTGACGGCTTTGTTATGAAGTGTTAGGCCGTGGTTTCTGTTTGTGTGAAGTGCTGTCTGTTTCCAGTTGCGTTCATGCAGCACTTCACCTGATATACATCTGATTGAATATGCAGACACTGTTACAGATTGATATGGAGAAAATGACTTGCCGTGCGGGTCAGGTTGGGAGGTTTTGTGGCAAATGTTTAAAAAAAAGTAGCATTTTAGATTATCGACAGGATGAAGATGAAGGGGGTTTTGTTCACCTTCGCCCCGATTCTTCCAACCAATCGACCAATTATTGTTTCATTTCAGAAGAAATTACATCTGTGTGTTTATAAAGAGTTTTCAGTATTTCTGTTAAAATTAATAAAACTCTGGTTTTGAGTCCAGCTCATTTTAACATTGTAATGTACATTATAGTATATCATTTCATGAAGTTGGATGTGGCAATTCCTGGATTTCTGAGCTAATTTAAGTGAGCAAATAAATGCAACATTTATGCCTTTATGGCAGGAGTGTCAAGCCGGTTTCACAGTAGGCTGAGTGTCTCCAGGGTATTAGTTTTTTCTATAAATTGGTTTCCAGTTTACACCTTAACAAGGGCAGAAACAAACCAATTAGTGACTGTCGTGGAAAAGACTTCTGTTTCCAACTCAAAAGGATGCAAGAACTTTGGAGGTTTTGAAATCGAATAGACTTTTATGAACATCATTACATAGCCGGCAGTTTCTGCCAAGACAACCACAGTACAATTCGAACACAAACATTTATACCATGTCTTATCTTGTGTCATTTAGATCATCCCTTTATCATAATTTCAGGGAATGAATGAACCTATTCTTCAAATCATGAGCCACCTGGCCTCGAGAGATACCAAAGGCCTGAGAAGGGAGGCAGGGTGATAAGGTTTTTCTGGGGAGAGGTTATGGTATCATCTAGGGAATGATGACCTCGCCTTTTAGTGTTCTTTGTTTTCTAGTGTCCTTGCACTACCATACAAGTACACTAGAAATACTTGATTATATTAATAGATACTGATTAGCATTATTTATCAATACATTCATTGCTAATACGTGTATGACAGCTTATTGATTATTAAAATATTACTTCTATAATACAATGGTTACTTAAGTGAAATTGAGTTAATTAGTACATTATTTATTTGGATATGTGAAACAAAACAAATACTCTATACGACCTAATTAATCAATCAAGTACAAGGTAGGAGCAAAAACCTGCAGACACTCAGCCCTCCCTGGAACCAGTTTGACACTTTTGCTTTAGTGGATGCATATACAACACTGAACGCCAGCTTATCTTCAGTTCAGTTCTTACGTCACTTTGTGTCTGATAGAAGTGGCCTAGGTCTAACCCGCTGCTTCCGGAATACATACACCCTGTTCACTCAAATAGCCAATCAACAAATCATGTGGCTGCAACTCAATATCAAAAGGTGTCGTTGCATAATTAAAAGACAGTTTCTTAAACACTTTCAAATGGGTTTTTTCAGGTCCACTTCCATTTTGTTTTATTGCAATTTTATTTTATTCATACTTGGAAAACCAACTGAGACCAATACTTTATTTAAAGCGGTTCGCTGTATTGGAACTTTATTGCCAAGTACATTTACACATACAAGGAATTTTCTTTGGTGCATGACAGAAAACCACAGTAGAGGTAAAATTACAGTAAATATAAAATGTGCAAACATTTACTTAATAAGTTAGTGCAATGTGCATGAAGGAAGTCCAGAGAAGTGCATTAGTGTAATGCATTATGTAGAATTTAAGTTATGAGTTGAAGTTATGGGGCAGAGAGTGTCAATGTCAGGGGGGGTCGTCTGGCCTTGTTGATGAGGCGAGTTGCCGATGGTAAGAAACTGTTCTTGTGGCGTGAGGTGTTGGTCCTAATGGACCTTAGCCTCCTGCCAGATGGGAGTGGCTGAAACAGTTGGTGTCCAGGGTGGGAGGGGTCAGTCACAATCTTTCCAGCGCGCCTCAGGGTCCTGGTGGTGTACAGGTCCTCGAGGGATGACAGATTGCAGCCAATCACCTTCTCTGCAGATCGAATGATTCACTGCAGTCTGCTCTTGTCCTTGGCAGTGGCAGCAGCGTACCAGATGGTGATGGAGGAGGTGAGGATGGACTCAATGACGGCTGTGTAGAAGTGCACCATCATTGTCTTAGGCAAGTTGAACTTCAGCTGCCGCAGGAAGTATATCCTCTGCTGTCCTTTTTTTGGTAATGGGGATGATGTTCTGCTCCCACTTGAGGTCCTGGGTGATCATGATACCCAGGAAGCAGAAGGACTCTACAATAGTGACTGGGGAGTCACACATGGTTATGGGGGTGAGTGGGGCTGGGTTCTTCCTAAAATCCACAACCATCTCCACAGTCTTCAGAGCGTTGAGCTCCAGACTGTTCTGTCTGCACCAGTTCACCAGGTGGTCAATCTCCCACCCGTAGGCGGTCTCATCCCCACCAGTTCAATAAACTGCCCTTCAGTTCTTTCCCATAGAAAATGACTTGGCTTTGTGAATTCTCATTCAATTTGATTTTACAACCTCTGAGGTTCTTGCATCTTTTTGAGTTGAGAAAGGCATTTTCCAAAACACGTCCCAGTCTCAAGTCTCTTCAAGGATTTCCTGGTATTTGGCTCTATCCATCTTTTCATCAATTCTGACCAATTTCCCTGTACCTGCTGAAAAGAAGCATCCCCACAGCATTATGCTCCCACCACCATGTTTATCTGTGGGGATGGGGTGCTCGGGGGATAGGCTGTGTTAGGTTTCCGCCACACATAGAGTTACATTTTGGTCTCATCTAACCAGAGCACCTTCTTCCACGTTTCCCACATGGCTTTTGGCAAACTCCAAAGGTATTTCTTGAGGCTCACTTTCAACAATGGCTTTCTTATTGCCACATTCTATAAAGGCCAGAGTTGGAGAGTAAAAGACTAATAGTTGTCCTGTGGACAGATTCTCCCATGTCAGATGTTGATCTTTGCAATTCCTCCAGAGTTACCATGGGCCTCTCGGTTGTTTCTCTGATTAATTTTCTCCTTGCACGGCTTGTCAGTTTGGGCCTTGTCTTGGCTTGCAGTTGTGCCATATTCATTCCATTGTCTGATGGATCTTATGGTGCTCCGCGAGATGTTCAAAGCTTGGGATATTTTTTTATAACCTAACCCTGCTTTGTACTTCTCCACAACGTTATCCCTGACCTGTTTGGTGAGCTCCTTGGTCTTCATGCTGCTGTTTGTTCAGTACTGCTCTCTAACAAACTCTGAGGCCTTCACAGAACAGGTGTATTTGTACTGAGATTACATTGCAGACAGGTGGACCCTATTTACTAATTATGTGCCTTGCAAATGTGACTTGGTGGCACCAGATCTTTGTTAGGGGTTTCACAGTAAAGGGGGAGAATACATATGCACTCAACACTTTTCAGATTTTTATTGGTAAATAATATTTAAATCCATGTAATATTTTCTCCCACTTCACATACTGTTTGTTCAAGTACATAAAATAACAATGAAATCCATTTGAATCTGTGGTTATACCATGACAAAATGTACAAAAGTCCAAGAGGGTGAATACTTATACAAGGCACTGTATAAATTGTGAAAAGGGAAATACCCAAACTAGAGCCCTATGGAGGTCCTTAAACTATAAATACATGAACATTCACACCCATCTGGTAGAACCGCTTGAGATCATTTGGAAATGTTAAGTATTCATTTCCATTCGCAAGGAAGACAGTTCTTCCACTAAAACATGGTGATGACCAGTAAGATGTGATGTCAACCTACAGGGTTTGTGTTTCTTGTAGGCTTACACCACCTCTTTGTATTGATAACTGTACATATCTCCAACAATTTAAATGAAATAACAGACATTATTTGAAGTAAATATAAAATGTGTTGATTATTTCATGCGAAAAGAGTGAATTAAGCTAACAGCTATTATGAAAAAGTTATGACTTATAGGAACATTGTCTTCTGTTGGGGTTAATAGAAGGTGTTGAAGTAAACTACAGGAGTGTCCTGTAGGCCGAAATGACTCCTATCACATTTCCCCCCAATAACCCTAATGGGTCCATAATAGAAAATAAAATGACCACGTTGACTATTGGTAGAAATTGGACCAATAGCCCAGGATGGGGTGCGTGGGAGGTAGACAGATCTATATGTGGTTGCATCCGGGTACTTGCAAAGTCTGTGGTTGCAAAGATGTCAAGTTCCTTAACATACTTCTGTTGCATGGGTGGACTCAAGACTCACTGCGCTTTCAGAAACTCTCCAATGTTTAATACATCTCTAACAAATCATTAAAATGAAAAAAATTATTATATTCCAGACTGTTGAACAAATCACATAAGCTCCGAAACTTTATTAACGTGATCCGTTTTAAATTTGGCTACCTATTAAACACACTCAGGGAAATAAACCGCCCACACCAATCACATGATCACCCCACTAAAAAGAGTCATTTTTTGTAATAAACCCTCCCTTTCTTAAAGGGACTTAGGTTATTTTAAGGAGCTAGAAGGTGGCCATAAGAGCGTGTATAATACATAATATAATACACTTCTAGAGTGTCCTGCAAAGTAAAGCCTAGTAATCATGTTCTACATACCACAACCATGCAAGAGACCATGTGTGCAGCCTCACGGTTGGCAGGGCTTTTCAAACCGCAAATGAAACCAATAAAACAATTCTTGAAGAAATGTTTAAAACCAATCTTAAAATTAATTTCTGGCGACCCAATGATTTCACCTGTAAAACAGACACCCCAGAAACCTTTTATTCAGACCGGTTTAGTAGAACAGGGATGACGAGCAGTCAAACAGCAATCAGTAAAGTTACCCAGTTGTCCATCAACATCTCAGTGCAATAAACAGGATAAGCAGTTCTCAAACATGTACCGAAACACCCCTCAAGCACTGAATTCTTAAAACGATTGAGATCTTTCTACAAACCCTCAGTAAAATCTTTGTCCAATCACATAAAAACCAGCAACAGTAAAAATTTGTCAAAAGTTGGTCCAACCAATTCATTTCAAAAGAACAGTTTAAGTCTGCACTAATAAGTACACTATTGTATAATTTGAGTGTTCTTGAAAAAAAAATTAAAAAAAAATGTTCCCATCCCTTGTTCAGTGGCAGGACACAAGGGAGAAGGACTAGTTCGATCAAAAATAAAAATCACAAAGCTGCAATGACACCATGCTTACTAGACGATAACTCGTCATAAAAGTAGCTTTAACTTTGTTTAGGCTGACATGGGCTAACTTCCAGTGACAAACAACTGATCACCTTTAAACATAAGAGATGCTGACTGAGTCCCTAAGATACAATCTCACATTTGGATCTTGGTCTGCAGGCCAACAACAGGTTGCCCATTCTTGGGGTAGATCTAGGGTTGAGGCAGGGATAGTAGACAGGTTATCCCAGGAAGATGATGGATGTCACATTTGGAGATTTCAGTTAGTTGTAGAATCTGGATGGCCCACCAGAGTACCTGGAATGGCCTGCAGAGGACAAACGTCTAATTAATACATTTTGTTCCAGTATTCCCGAGATTTTGTTTGAGCAGTGTAGTTGTTGCATAGTTCAGAGTTGTGCATTGGCTCATTGTCCTGTTGTAAGAGGAAATTGGCTCCAATCAAGCACCAATCCTGGTGGGAGAGGGCTGTGTGTAATAAGTTGTTGAGGTGGTATGCATAGGTGTCAGGAGATTTGGGTTCTGACCAGCCAATCAAAGCACTTCATGATGGAGGTGACAGAAGGTTTCTTTGGTACAGGGACAATGGTGGTCTATTTGAAGCTGGAAGGGACTGCTGAATTAGTCAATGTTTCATACTTTTTTTTTTTTTTGTCCATTAGTTACATTTTTCCAATCTTCCCCTGTCTGGTGCCTGTTCTTTAGCCCCAACTTTGCAAACTAGACCAGCATCCAAGAGTCCCCTCTTTAATGTTAATGTCGAGACTGGAGTTTTGCTGGTACTATTAAATAATAATAATAGTAATATTAACAATTGGATGTATTAATTGATCAAACAGTGTCTTACAAGTACAACTCTGTTGTTGCATTAAGAGAGCAAAGGAATGTTGGGGTCATGAAGCAAGGAGAGAGGATCTCGTCAGTGTTTGTTGGTGACACCAATCTGTATGCTAAAACCTGTTTACACTGTGCCCATCTGTTCTCCTTATCACCTCATTGTTCATTGTTCATTGATCTATAGGAATTAGCCCATGAGGGGGTGATACTTCCACCCTGAGTGGGGGCTATTGGGGTCCCTGATTAGACACAGGATGGGGGGAGAACAGATTGGGGTCAGGAAGGGAACATTGTTTTGACACACCCCTAGACTGGATTATACCAAACGGATATGCAAATAACCGTGTATAAGAATGTATGTAACTTTGGAATTACAAGAGATGCTTCCCTGTCACTCTGGGTGATGGGGAACCAGACTCTCCTTGCAAGTAAATCTTTAATAAACTGTTAATTGCGCTAAAGACATTTTCTTTCTTACCAGCCTAAATTATAATCCTAGACAGAAAATTGCCATGATAATAGTTGTGCACTGGAGCCTCCCACTCCCTTTTCTAGTCTGGTTACAGCCAGTTTGCACTGTTCTGTGAAGAGAGTACTATGCATCATTGTACAATCTTCAGTTCCTTGGCAATTTCTCATATGTATGCCCATGTATATTCCTTCAAAAAACTGCAGTTTCCAGCTACAATAGTAACTTCCAACATTAACAATGTCTGCACTTAGTTTTTCTAATTAATTGTCAATTTATTATTAATGGACCAAAGCAATCTTGTCTCTGACAATAATCAGTCAAGTTGATTGTTAAATTATTGTTTACTAAGCCTTGTTTCCCTATGAACACCCAACCCCGCTGCTTTGAGGCAGTTCAGCCTACAACCATGACTGCAGTTGTCTTACCAGACGCGTTTCCAGAAAGGCCTCCTGAAAAGCGGTCACTAGCACTAGGCATTCTGGGAGAATTGGAGAAGCTCATGGAGCCCAATGACGAACTGCTGTTCATACTAGGACCCTGCTGTAGAAAGACACATCAAATTCAATAAATCACACAGCATGAAGAGGAACAACAGACACCCTCTGCACATCACTGGCCACACGGAGTACATTGGGGACAGGTCAAGCCAGATGTAATGACATGACAGAGCGGCGCTAATAATACCAGGGATCCACAACCCTGCAGAGGAAGTGGGTAACGGAGCACTAAACCAAGTGACATTAACCACCCAGTTCCTGTTACAGCTACTTCCTGAGAGCTGCATGATACAGTGCTACTGCGGTGGGCGTGTGTTTGTGTGTGTGTGTGTGTGTGTGTGTACCGTGGATACACTTCGAAGTCTGTACTCCATCAGCACGTCCGTCAGCTTCTGCGTCACCTTCAGCACTATCTGAGCATCGCTCTCATTCTCGATTCGAAAATTGTCCTGTGCAGAAATCACACATCGTCAAAACACAAAACGTCAGTTCACACGACAGGAAGAAGAGTCAGATGTGCCGTTCCACCCACCAGGTACTTCAGCAGGGTGGAGGGAAGGGTGCTGCTTTCCGGAGCGGCTCCCATCAGCCCTTGGCCTGACCCATTACCCATCGGCCCCCCTCTGAACTCCTCAGGGTAGCGGCTTCCTGGGCCCTCGCCCAAGAGGCCCCCCTGGACAAAGCCCCTGTCTCTCACCCCTCCCTGCCCAAAGCCATCCGCTGAACCTCCCAATCTCGGGCCATCCATGTTGTCAGGGTAGCCCCGGAAGCCCATGTCCCTCCCGCGGAAGGGCCCAGAGGGAGCTGAGCGAGGCAGGGGGTCAGGGAAGCCCCCCGGTCCACCCATCGGGTAGTCAAACAAGCCGCCTTGGGGGTGAAATTCCCCTGTGAACAGAGGATCTGCGAACCTGCCACCTGAAGACAGAAACGCGTCCATAAGACCAAAATCCGAAGCAAACGTTTGACCTTCTTGCGGTTCATGAATGCAGACCAGCCCTGTGCTGCCCCATTCCATGGAGTATTGTCCTTCACTTCTAGGTGGAACATGATTGTCTTTTTCACATTTATTTCATCGGCCCACTACGCTCCCCCACTCACCAGGTTTTGGTCCCCTGGGACCCATCCCACCCGGAGGCACCATATTGGGGATTGCCGACCCTGTAACGACATGCACACAGAAATCCTTTCATTTGTTTTCATGTTTTTGAAAGCAGAACATTTCCTGATTTGAATCCAAGGCCAAACAAGGTAGGGGGAGGAAAACCCCCCATTCCACCTAGTTGGAGGTATAGAAGCCCGTTAACCAAACCTTGGCGTAAAAAATGGCATGTTCCTACAGTAAGAATGAACACGGAAGCAACCAAAAACCTGTAACAAACTGGTACATCGTGGGAAAAATACAGCAGCAACGTGCACAACGACAAAATGGCAAACAGCAACTTAAGAAATAAAAAAGAAACTCACGTAGTCCTTCAAACGCAGGGACCTCACTGGGCTCCTTCAGAATCACCTGAAGCACCAGACAAACCAAGTCAAGCAACAAGCGGTTCCCTAATGAGTGCTTGGTATGCAGTGTGTTTGACAGTCTTTATGCAGGCCCTGTTGAGGTTGAACCCAACAGAACCCCAACGTGTTTACACAAAGAATGAGGCAATAGGGTCCCTTGTAGCCTTGTGTCCACCAACAACAGGCCTTCAAGGAGACTCACGCACACGCATACTTGCACAGACACCAAAACGTTGCATAGAAACCCACCCAATGTGCACATTCCCACCCGACAGAGTCTCTCTCCACTGATGAGAATAAACAATCCGTCCCCCGCCCTCAGCCTTCTCCCCTTTATCCGTCCCCTCAGCCCCCCCCCTTCTCACTTTCACCCGTCCCCTCAGCCTCCTCCCCTTTATCCGTCCCCTCAGCCTTCTCACCTTTATCTGTCCCCTGCCCTCAGCCTTCTCCACCTCCGCTGCACATTCTTTCACATTCTTTCGCACTTCGTGGTCTTTCGTGGCGGCCTCCTCCTCAAAGGGCACCTTGTCAGAATGGTTTTGCTTCTGAAACAGGATGAGGCCACAAAACGTTACACAGTCGCACCACAGACTGGTATCTGGTGGTCAAGTGGACTGTGACCCAGAGACACACAGATGTACACGGCCTCACCATGTATCTGAAGGAGTGCTTCCACCCCTTGATGTGAGCCAGCATGTCAGTCTGCAGACGACTCACCCTGCAGAGTTTACACTGGTAGTGAGGTGGGACTGACTTACTGGGGCTGCGGTACTCCCACACATACTGAAGACCTGCAGGACAGAAGCACACAATGCTCACACAGCAGACCACGGGCCGGAAAGCCTGGGACTCTACCTGTATTCAGTCATTTTAGGAATCTGTGTTAATTTAAGGGAATAAGTTCAATTTAAATGAACCAGGGAGATTCAGCAGATTTCCTTTGTCATTGACTAGCACAACGAAGGTACCCACCAATGACGGTCTCCTCTGTGATGGCCTTCAGTTGTTTTGTCATTGACGGGATGGTCAGGACATTGCCAGCCTTGGAGGTGAACACTGGGAAATAAAAAGTCGTCAACATACAAAAGCGTAACAAAATGTAAACATGGCCAAGACTGATGGGGCTGGGATCCTGACCATGGACAGCTGAGACCACGTGGTCCAACTCCAGCCGTCAGAAAGCCTGCCCGCTAAGGAGCTTTATACGGCAGGAATTCTCAAGTGAAATACCACAGGTATGTCTTGAAAAACATCACCGTGTATCATTACACAAACCCCAGTTCAAAGACTTGAAGTTTAGAGGGCCTTCATTCACTGAACAACAGTTAGAAACCGAACCCACTCTCTTCAGAGTCTCCGAGGCTGGCCTAATTTCCAGACATACATTTTCAACACACCTAGTAAGAGTTTTACTGGCTGAGAATACTAGGTGCTCTGGCTGGTAATCAGAGATACTTGTAATCAAAGACAACTAACCTCTGACACCTTCACAAATTAATGATTTGTTAGAAGGTTGCCCAGAAGGCACACGAGAGCCCGTTCCACACCAGGGTAATGGTATTGCCTGGCCGCAACACAGAAGAAGCGGAGGCGTGAAGGCCAGCTGAAAACTGCAGTGGCTTTAGTCATCTAGTCACTGGTCAGAGCCGGCCTATAGTATTCTCACTCCCAGCAGGCACAGTTCTATACCGGTGTCCAATCAAAATAGGGCACGGCACAACAGAGATCAGCGTATTGGACCGCGGCGAGTTGAGGTAGAAACACGTTCAGGTTCCTCCTTACACTCCCATCTGCCAGTGTCCTGCAAACTCTTCTTTCTGGGTAAAAAAAAATGCTGCAGAAAAGAAAATACCGCCAGCATCTATGATCCAGTTAAACTACAATGAGCCTAAAAGACATCACTTCTTAGCCAGGGTCAACACCCGTTAATTGAATGAATGAGTGTCCCATTAAACCGCCACTCTTCTGGAGTACCCCACTTATGGGTTGGTGGATCCGTTTGGTCCCACACAATCTGATCCAGACCAAACTCTCAGGGATTTAACCAGTGCAAACGGTGTAACACATCCCAAGGAGCAGTGCAAGCCATTGTTGTTAAGAGAGGTGTGAGGCTGCGGTTTCTAAAGTTGTTCAGGCTGTATAATAAACGGACCGAAATGTTTAAAGAAATAAACGACCACTTTGCTAATGCACCTGACGAGACGTGTCCACATTACCGTACAGAACATCGCCCCCACCCCCCCGCTAGAAAAAAAACCTTTATCATTAAGGAAAAACCCTTTAGAGCCACGGAGTCCAAGGCTATAGCCAGAGACTTGAAGCTGAACGTCATTTACCACGACCAAAATGAATTTCAGAAGCAGCCTGGAGCACACCCTCGAACCAATCCCCCCCGTCCAATCAGCCGCCAGCAAAAAGGCAGGAGGAAGTGGGGGTCACGGCTCACACTCTCCCATCAGAGACAGCGACGCCGTGTGAAAGCAGAACTTACCTATTTCCGCAGAGAAGTTAGGCTGCTTTCTCTGCCAGAGGGAATAACCAGGCCAGAGGAGAGAGAGACAGACAGGCATTAGTGAGACAGATGGAAGTAGCAGAGGGGTAAACCCCACTGCCTGGTTCCCCAGCAGGTCACGGCAGCCTGGTGGGTTTCAGCTAAAGACGTGGTTCTGGATGTGGGCATTGGTTTGGTTAAAGCAAAAGCTTCAAGTGGACCAGAGCACAAAAAACATTGGAGGAGCCTAATGGAAGTCTGCCTCGATGGGAAAAACAAGTCTTCTTCCATGACGCGGTCAGTGACGGACCAGAGCCAACACTGACTATGCACAGTACACGTGTGCTTTACCTTACACCCAAGTGCCACTACCCTCATCAGGTGATTAAAATCAGAAGCCTGCTGAGCACAAAAGGGCATAAAAGAATCAGGTTGGCATAGACCATAATGCCTGGTGCTTATAGATCTGCAGGTAGTAAAAGCCCACTGGAGAGAGAAACCGTCAGGGCATCAAGTGTCTCACAGACACACACGGCCCAGTTACACTTGACCGTCGCATCCATTCCATATTTATTAACATGGTCCAGGAATTTCAGGCAACAAATTGCATCTCAGTCAAGGGGAAAACTCCCACACGGATTAAGGGGCAGTTCAGCAGACTGCACCCCCACAGGCCCCTTGAGTTTCAGGAGCCCAGACAACTCTGATCAGTCCCTACAGTTCGCAGTGTTCCAAGCAGAGCACTGCCGCAGCTTTGATGGAAAAAAACTGGTTAGACGTGCACACACAGTACTTTCATAACTACTAGTTGGTTTTACCTGTATCGCATTGAAGGTAAATTCATTTGTATGCGCAAAATGGTCCAAGTGAGACTATTAAGTGTATGTAGTAAAAAAAATTAAGTGTTCTGTTCTATTTTCCAAAACTTCTGTTATACTGATCTAACGACAAGTCTTTGTTTGTAGTCAACACATTTCTTTAAGTGTCATTACTATAATCAGTAATTAGTACATTTTATAGATGTGAAATTATTTAAGGTGGGGGGCCCAGACTGCAGTGTGTACTAGCTGTTACATATAGTAGTAAATGCGATAAATATATTGTGGTAACCAGGAATAGAGGGACAAACGTTTCTTAAAAAAAAAGAAAAAGTCACCAACAGAGCGCGAAAGATACCAAAGGCTATAGCAAAATGTGTTCTGCACATGCGCAGGGACATAGGCTTCCTTGGTCTGACAGACCAAAAATCTAGAATGTTTTGCAGTAGTTTGGTCCATTAAAATTGACCTGACTTCAGTGCCAAGCGAGACTGATCTTACTCTGTTGTTGCCCCCATTTGCGTTCCTGAACTTCTTCGGTGGTGGAGCACCAGAAGGTGGGCTTTGGTTTGCATTATCGCCTTCCTGCATTCTGTAGGTCAGCAAACAAACCAGGGAAAAAATACATCAGGCATCTAGACATGCGATCTCCATATTATTAGTGCTCATAAGATTCGATCAAAACAACAAAAACTGCTCTTGCTGTATGAGAAACAAAACCAATGTGCCCTGCCTGGCACAAATGCTAGCTAGCCGTAGCGACATGAACACCACCCGGACAACGTCCTCTACTGTTACTAGGCTAGCTAGAAAACACTGCAGCGAATGTTATCAAAAAGCATAAATACGGGGCTGCAGAGATAAGTCACAGAAAATACTCTACCTGAAATTTTTTGATTAGAAACAAACAACAAACAAGCGACGAGAGATCCTGCAAGACAATAAAAAAAAAATAAGAACTAGCTTGTACGCACGCGCAATATTCTAGGTCTTTATAGAAATACCCGTGACGTTAGCCGGTGTTGGGAGCCTCTGTTTTTGCCTGATCATTCAACATTGAAATATATCAAAACAATTAGAAAAAACGACGATATTTTTTTCATTTGATATTAATCTATAATATTCAGTGACACTTTTGATTTATAAAAATAAATCATTGCAGGCATATGAAAAAACAGCTAAGCTCGTTGTTGTATGAAAGAGAAAGGCCCCTGTTGTGAATCAACACGAGCCTGTTTTTTTTTTTTATTAAACCGTAGATGTTTTGGGATTGAAACTCGTTTAACTCTATACAGAGAACACTGCTGCATGCTGCGTACAGTTTTAATACACGTGAGTTTTAATCATTTTTCAAAACGCTGTGAGTTACTCTGGGGTTTGTTCTCGAACAGTTAAGAACCAGACGAACCGTGGTAACGTTAAGTAGCTACAAAAGTTAGAGTTTTCCCATGACGTTTCGTCTTTCCCGCATAGGAACGTTGATTTTAGATTCCCTATGTTTCCTTATATTTATATATTCATAGGTGTGTGTGTGTGTAAAAATATACCGTTTTACTATTGCAGTGTTTCTCTCCACAGACCGCCCAATTGTGCAGAGATGGCCAGGAGCAAGAAGAAAAGGCAGGACGACTTCCAGAAGGTCAAACTGAAGGTGGGGAAGACGAAGCCAAAAGCTGCCAATGCCACCAACATTAACTTCAAGACAAAGGGAATACACCTGACCGAACAGCTAAAGAAAGATGCTTCTGCTCCCACCACACACAGGAAGCTTAACATCAAGGTAAGTAACTCGCACGTGAACGCTCACGCGATACCCTTCTGTGTATGACACCGCGTGCCTTCGCTCCCCTAGGACCTGCTGTCCCAGCTGCACCACTACAGCGGCACGGTGAAGCAGGGGGCTTTGGTGGGACTGCGGGAGCTGCTGACCCTGCACCCCTCCGAGTTAGACCAGCACCTTTCCAGTCTGCTCAGTGAAGTCGCCGCCGTCTTCACAGACAAGGACCCCAACGTACGGATGTCCGCCACGCGCCTGCTCAGGTTAGGGAGGAATTTTATCATCACAGCGGGATGTTCTCATTAACGCCGTTCCCTCATTTAACCTAAATACACCCACAGCTGGTTCTAGGCAATAGCAACATGAGTATTTGCTTATGGCCCGCAATCTTTAGGCAGAGCTCAAGCGCTAGGGACCAATAGGGGAGGGGGCCCCAATCAAAAATGGCTAGAGCCGGGCCTCTGTACACCACTTAAGAGAGGCGCAGATTGGGAAGGAGTTTGGGGTTTTCGGTTACTGTCACTTTTTATAAGCCAAGCAGGTTTTCCTAACTCAACTCTCCTGCTACTGGTTTACACATGTAGTCTTTGATCCATACACCAGAGGTTACATCTTCCAGACAGGGGCACAGAATACACCCGGTTTGAATTTCTGCCTTGTAGGTGATTGCATTTAACCTGTGTCCCAGGTTTGAGTCAGCTCCTGGCTAGAGGGTAGAATGAACACCTGCAGTACTCCTTGATGCCTGGAATTGTAAATCACATGTTCACATTCTGTTGGCCCTGCCCAGGTTCATTGCCCAGAGTGTTCCAGCAGATCGGACGTCTCCATTCTTTCCTCTGCTCTCAGCCCACCTGTCCTGTGCCATGACGCACATCGAGACACGCATCCAGGAGGACGCCCTGAAGGTCCTGGATGTTCTGCTGGACCATTACCCTGCCCTGCTGGCTGCTCGTCCCGCTTTGTTGCTCACCAACTTCCTGGAATTGATTTCACACAAAAGCACAGGGGGCGGGGCTAGGAAGGGGCAAGAAGGGAAGGGGAGAAGCTGGGCCCTGTCAGTCAACCCTAACAGGAATGTGACTGGTCAGCAGTGGAGACTCACCGTGCTGCTGAGGTACGTCCACACATACGCCCGTGCAGAGACTTGAGTTAGCAGTATCTTTATTCTGTGTAGATCTATCGTTTCCTCCTCATGTTGCTTGTTCGTGTGTCTGATGTGTGTTTTCCAGACTGGGCCGTTTTCTTCAGGCGGTAGTTGAGGAAAGGCGAGCAGAGGAGGGAGATGTATGTGTCTCAGGTGATCTTTTTGGTGGTTTGAATGGAGACCGAGGCACCAACGCACCAGTGGAACTCAACTGGGAGGAGCTTACCTATGGAAATGGCTCATTCCAGGTTTTTGAACATTCAGGAGCCAATCCCACCCCACATTCTACCTTCAAACTCAGGTGTGCACATGGCAGTCTTCATGAACCAAGACCACACCCCCACGAATACACACACACTCTGCTGACTCGCCCCCCTGTCCTTCTCATCATGTGTCTCCTTCTCCACTTGTGCCTGTAGGCCCGAGACTCAGCCTGGAACCGGGGTAAGTGAGGGTCTGAGCTCGTTGGAGGCCGTGCGGGGCTTTGCCTCAACCTTGGTGCCCCTTCTTCTGGATGTCTGGGTAGAGGCCAGTGTCAGCGACCGGAGCAAGACTGACAGTGCTCATCTGCTCACCCCCGACGCCATGGCGCTGATGTACCAAGTCCTCTCTATACTACAGCTGCTACGGAAGCTGACCCCACACAGGGAACACCAAGACACGCTGGTGAATGTGCACACACCCCCCCCCCCCAAAGGCATTAGCTGATTGGCTAATGCCTTTGTGTACAAGACTGATGGCTACCTTTGTATTCTTGACTGGGGTGCGTGTTGTTCATGTTTAGGACGCCTGGTTTCGCAATGAGTACCTGGGGGATTTTAAGCAGCAATTCATGAAGAACTTCCCTTACGGGAATCTGGACATTCCAAGACAAAGGAGGAGGAAAGATGCCAAGAGGTAAATGTGGATATAGAATATCTTATAAAATGATTTCTTAGGGAACATATAGAGGTTTCTCATAAAATCAAGTTATTTCACATGAACCTGATGCAAGCAGTAGTTGAAGTGCTGATAGGACTTGAACGACATTGTCCATCTGAATTCCTCCACCGTTGACATGTGGGCTGTCATAGGCCAAATGGAAAACGTATACACTTTTTTTTTTTCGTCATTCATTTTAAGTTGATTGTTCTTCTCAAAACTTTGTTAAAAATGTAGGATAGTTTAATACAATCTGCTCTCCAATACGCTCTGCATACTTTTAGACACTAGACATTTCACTGTGCCTTTAGTTTACATCAGACTGTGGGAAATGTGAGGAAAGGTTTAACACGTCGTTGTTGTTATTAGTATTACTATTACTTTGTGATCCTTACTTGATTTGGCTTCTGAGTAGACTGTTCTATGGTGGACAAGTGGATCTGAAACCAGCAAAGAAAAGCAGAGTGCTCCTGTAAATGTGGAACATTGTATTGTTTTTCACCTGGTGAGGTTGCATGAGAATCTAATGTACTATTGGCGTGTGTGTTTCTGTGTCGGCAGTAAGCAGACTCCTACAGTCCCAGGGCAGGTGGTGGAACCCTTGGCACTGAACGTTCTGCTTTGCCAGGTCATGGTTTCCATGGTTATCCTCAACCAGAGGGAGGGGCTAGCTCAGGAGCCCGACGCTGATTGGCTAATGCCTCTGAGGGGGTTTGTCCAAGAGACTCTGTCCAGCGGGGCCAAGCTGAGCCAAAGACACCTACACACCCTCCTGGAGACTGTGTGGAGAATGGTCATCACACAGCGGAGTAGAGGTGAGAGTGTGTGTGTGAGAGAGATTTGAGGGGCGGTTTCTACATACCAGTGGGGGTTTTGTCTGAGCTGTCAATTATTGAATGAATGTTTGACGTCTACTGACGTGTGTGTGTGTGTGTGTGTGTGTGTGTGTGTGTAGCAGTGACAGAGGACTTGTTACAGGCGGTGTATGTTCAGTACCAGCAGATGAACCTTAACCTGCAGACCAGGACACTGCTGCTTTCCTTCTTCAGTAGACTCTACCTACAGGAACACAACCACACACACATCGCTAGGTAACACAAACACACGTTTCTCTGAGACTATAGACT
>JACXGK010006560.1:0-11523 GCA_016801125.1 Novumbra hubbsi
GTAGTTGGAAAGTCGTTGTAAGAGACTAGTAGACAAATAAATATTTCATGGGGTGTCTTAATTTTTTCGCATTGACTGTAGATATTTTTCGTTCATCAAGACAAAATGTGTAATTTAACTGTTCCCTTAATCTTTTTGTGCAGTATCCTTAATATATAGACTGATGAGCCAAAACATTATGAACACTCAACTAACAAAGGTTAATGTCATGGTCTGGGTAAATTAGATGGGAAGTGAATAATCACTTCTCGTAGTCCACGTGTTGGTTGCATGAGAAATTGGCAGAAGTAAAGACCTGAGACACTTTGACAAGGGCCACATTGTTATGGCCAGACAACTGGGTCAGAGCATCTCTGAAACCACAAGGCTTATGGGGTTCTCCTAGTCAGTGTAGTGAGGACCTACCTACAGACAGTGACAAACCACAAACAGACAACGAGTGATTCACATCACCAAATGTGCAAGAAGATGCACTGTTTAACAGAGACACACAATCCATAAAAAAACACTAGCAATCATTTCAACTGCCTTGGATTGACCGGTGAACAAATAAAGAGCAAAACAATGAGCGAGCAGTGAGCGTCAGGAATGGAGAGGACATGGGGAGGAGGGAGCGGGGGAGAGGGGGGGTCTGTTGGTCTGTCTGGAGCCTGAGGCCAAGCATGCAGGGGGCTGGGGTATTGCCCGCGCTCTAGGGTTCGTCTGGGCCTGTCTGGGCTCCTTCAAAAAGTGCTGAGGCGACTGTTCGGAGCACAGTAGGCGAGTGCGTGCTGCTGTTGTTGCTTTTGTAGTTTCAGGATGCCTTTGCTTAACCTGCCTGACAGAACACCGAAGCGGGGGCCCTTCCAGTGTCTTCACACAGGTGCTTTGAACCCCAGCAGTGTTCTCACCAATCCCCTCTATCTGCCCTCTGCCAGGGGTTACCTTTCATCCCTTTCAGTGGTTCAAGTCGGCCTTGTTGTTGCCTGTCTACTACCTGTAATAATACTCACCTCCACACCTCAGGGACAGACCAGCCAAGATTCCCACTGCATAATCTAGTCATCTTGTGTGAGAAGCTGTACGGTTTTAAAAGGGGCTATTACATACTCCTCATTATCTGGAGTTTGAACCAATGCTACCAACACCAGGTTTACCCTAGAAACCAGCGTGATGTTAGTCTGGTTCTTCCTGAATCCCAGTTTCAAGAGTCTGTTTTATCTCTCATTGCTATGACAAATCCACTGCTCCCAGAGTCCTAAATGAGCTTCTTACCAGCTCAACCTGCACGCTACAACATCGGGTTGTGAGAATCTGTAGATAGGCATGTTAATAACCAATATAGGCTTGAGGAAGGCATGGGGCTCAAATGCATCAAGGCAAAGACTAACTCGAGCATTTTGGCGATTAAAAAATGTCAAATGATAAACGCTGTACTTTCTTACCATTTCATCTGGTAATTATTATTAAAGGTTATTTGTTATCTTCAGGCAACCAGAAAGGAATCCTATTGTCCTGGTGGTTATGTTTTAGACTGCATCATTAGCATGCTAATTGCGACCTGGTCCACAAAAATATATTAATAGAGGGATATGTGCGGAGAAGCTCTTTGTCCTGTCCCGGCCCTGGGACTTCTCTGCGCTCACTCACGCCGGATGAAACAGGCTTTCTCTACAGGATGATATGACGTCTTGAGACTGGCCTTCAGCGAGGTGTCCACAGTGAGCCCTGCCAAATTAGAGCAGCATTGTGCTTGATAGTGCAGCTGCTAACCTGCCTACCTTACACAGCCAAGGCCAGTCCCCCAACCTGCTCTGTAATGCCATTATTCATCACAGGAGAGATACATATGTCCCTCCACCATCACACACACGCACGCACGCGCATTCTTCACTAAGCTATATCTAGAATACAAATGTATTAAAGATACAGTATTCAAAATAACTACTGATATGTCAACAAAAAGACAGAGTGTTTAGTCCCAAATGGATATGCTCTAGAAAGGTTGTTTACCAGACAGATATATGATTGTGAATGACTGCCACCACATACAGCTGCTCATATAAGTGGATTTTACCCAGTCTTTTCTACAATGCACATAGTAAGCATTTTTTGTCAATGAGCCATAATCTGCCACCAGCCTATATCAGCCCTCCACCTTACCGCCATAACAGATAAATATCAGAGGTCACGCTTCACATTCTGGAAGAAATCTAAATTATAATGAACCTTTATTAAAAATTACATTTGGAAGTGCACACAGGCTAGATGTAAATGTGCTGACCGGGAAGGGCTGAGAGGGTGGAGGGGAAGGGACGATGGGGCTCATGATAATCCACATGAAAGCACAGACTGGGGGGACAAAGGCCCTGTCCGCTACCCAGGCTGCTGCAGATGGGAACCAAAATACATTTACCAATTGCAATTTGGATAATGCTTTCAAATTAAGATGCTCAATGTTATTTGTAAACTCCCCCCAAACATAGAAGAGGCACTCTGAGGTTGGGAGGACAGTCTAAATGAAGTCAGTGTAAATGAGATATAGTAGTTTGGGGAAATTATAAATGATAGCCCATGTTTTGGGGGACAAAAAGCAGTTGAAAAAGACCAAAATACAGGAAATAATCAAATGAAGCATCTACTGGAGGCTTAATGAATGTCCCCTGCAAATGTGCACTTCAGCAAACAACCAGGCAAGGGGGATTAGCAGAAATGTGTCCGACTATAGGACACCTCCATTCCAACATGGGCACGGTCAACCATTTAACGGTGTGCTGTTAGGTGAAATCTGTCCAACCGACGGCCTCTTCAGAATCCTCCAGCATTTAAAGCCATTCCCAGCAAACCTTTCCACACACCCATTACAGCGCTTTAGCTCCAAAGACCTGGCTGTGAGTATCACAGTGCCACGAGAGAGGTTTATTCAGGCAGAGAGAGCAGTCCGTCTACTATGTGCTTGGTGATTGTGCTAGATTGCCTGCCCGGAGAAGAGGGTTTTAGAGCGTACGGCCACCTCTGAAGTTCAACCAGCAGCTGAAGGGGTTTCAGTGTGGGCTTGAAACAGAACTAGGTTATGTCTCCCATTGGGGTGAACTGACTGGTCTGGAACTCAGTTCTGACCTGCAGCTACTGTGTTTCTACAGCACCGGTCCCCCTTCCCACAGGTCCCCTTCTCTGGCCCAATCAGTACCACCTCATTATTCCGGAGCCACCCTAATCAACTGCATCCCCTGGTATGGCCACCAGCTGGCCTCAGTATTAGACCGCCTGTCCAGTCACAACCATGACACCAGCAACCCCCACACAGGCTCAGTCACAACAATGACACCAGCAACCACCACACAGGCTCAGTCACAACCATGACACCAGCAACCACCACACAGGCTCAGTCACAACAATGACACCAGCAACCACCACACAGGCTCAGTCACAACCATGACACCAGCAACCCCCACACAGGCTCAGTCACAACACAACAATGACACCAGCAACCACCACACAGGCTCAGTCACAACAATGACACCAGCAACCACCACACAGGCTCAGTCACAACAATGACACCAGCCACCACCACACAGGCACAGTCACACGGGATTCCCACTCCATTCTCATGTCCTTGCCTGCCTCTGAGTGTCATCGACACACGCCCAAGCCCCGGAGCTGACTCCTGGATCTTCACAACTACTGGAGGATGAATGAGACATCTATTATTTACATCAATCACTCAGCCAATCCAACCTACCAACTATACTGCAGGGACTTCTGCCATCTCCATATAAAGTACTAGGCCAAAATATATCTGGATCATAACACTTGAAGATCTGCCAAGGTTATATGAAAGTGAATGCAATGCATTGATTAGGACTGAAACCAAATAGATAATCCAATAAGCATAATCAAATAAGTAATACCCTAACAAGAAAATAGTTGATTAACTCAAATGAATAAAAGTGAATTATTGATGTGATGACAGATATTTCCCCTGCGGTACTCACTGGGTCAGGTCTTTAGTATAGAAAACCACCCAGGGATCTTTTCTATATGTACACAGAACACGGAGAGATTAGGTTGTTGGAATGCTGACGTCTGACTTTCATACATCCATAGGGGCAGAAGATTTGCTTGAGACTGCACTTGACCACCAGACAGTCTTTCATTATACGGCACACCCACAGTGCATTTCCAATTGCAGAGTGCTATAATTATATTAGGCGTTAATAGTTGAGATTTAATTCACTAAAGAATTCTACAGCCTTATAACTCACACAATGCCAAATTGCTCTGATGCATTATATAAGAGAAGGGGGGAACGGCAGGGTTCTTCAGGTTTCATTTCATTAGGTATTCTATGAATTTATGAGAGGGGGACAGAAACAGAACAATTCTCTGAGACAGACCTCAACGGTTCATCTATTCCTCATATCCCTCTTGTATTCCTAAAAGAGTCAGAGGCATCTTTGTTAGAGGAAGGGTATTCTTATGAAAAGACAAAGAGCAGGTTCTAACAGCACACCGGGCATCCATTAAGAGGAGACTCAAACCAGAACGAATGAGAACATCTTCCAGTGTGCCCTGCCTGTGCACCTGTGCCCTCCCAGGCCTCCTGCACGGACACATTTCTCATTCCACACTGGCTCTCCTTTGGCCCTCCCTGATGCCCCCACCACCCCCTCCAGCCCCACCTAGGATGAGGGGATTTCAACCCTTTTTCATTTCCTATAACAAAACAGTCCTCTCCCGATTATTAATGCATCTTAAAGCAGACATCATCATTTTTTCAGGCGGTTTTCTTTTAAACAATTTACGGAAACTCTTCCTGGTGATCCCATGGGCCCGGCCTCTGCTCTTCTACTGATGATGTTATTAGCCACTCCCACGGCCTGCTGGGGTAGAGGCATCGCTACGCTCTCTCTCTATCTCTGACCTCTCCATTGATGGAAATCAAATGGCCCATCCTTTGTTCTTTGCCTTGATTTGACTGAAACAATGCAGTGAGCTGCTACTGTCTGTTACAGATATTATATACAGCCCATCTTATACATAAACACCATAAAATAACAATGGGCCGTTCTCTTATGCCTGAATAGTGAATAACTCCTGTTGATCCATCCCGGACACTGGGTTTCACATTCAACCGTTATGTTCAGAAAGATGCCAGACCACTCTATGTCTCATGCTCCAGATATGTCTATGTTCTGATAACTGATTGGTGTAATGAAAGCGACTCAGTAATGCAGGCATAGAAAGCAATAACATCAAGGTGAATTACGTGGGTATCGTGGGGGCTGAAGGACTGACTGAAACAGCGAAGCCCCTGAACACCATTTCCACGGCCTACCCCAAAAACTTTTAGGCCTCAAAACCTCAGGGAATAATCCACCATGACCCCCTCGGGTGGAATGACATCAACACAGCAGACATCTAAAGGGTTAGTAATGCTAATCACAGAGAACAAAGAGGGGATGTTATGGATGAACTGCAGTCTCTGTATTATTTAAAGAGGGTATACAGCAGGGGTCTCAAACCAGTTCCACGGAGGGCCGAGTGTCTGCAGGTTTTCACTCTCACCTTGTACTTGATTGATTAATTATGTCACTGATTGGTTAGGTCTACCCTCATCTGGTTATTTAGATGAGATGTTATTTATTTATTTAGGTCTGAACCTGGAACCAATTTACAGGAAAAAACTAAAACCTGCAGACACTCGGCCCTCCGTGGAACCGGTTTGAGACCCCTGGTAAACAGTGTACATACACATTAACATGTACCACTAAGAGAGGGTGAGAATAGGACGGTTACTACGGGTAAGAGGGCATGTTTTCAGAGGGTGGCATAGAATGAGGCATAACGCTGGCCATGGAATAAATGAAATAAGTATGGACATCCTGTGCTATTTTTTTACTCAGGTCTCCTTTATTCAATACTAGGTCGTGGCTGATGATCGGAATCTTCCCAAATGGAGAAAATCAAAAAGGGGCACTGATAGGTTTTCACAGCACAGTACATGGCAGGTCTCCTGCTGCAGCGGCCAGTCAGATGGCGGTCTGGGAGACAGAGGACCTCTGCAGGGCCGGGGCTTGATGAGCTCGTCCGGCTGGATGATATACAGCGGCGGCCACGGGCGAGAGCTGTCCATTAGTTACAGGGTCCCTGTAATGCTCTGGCTCCAGTACATTATTTTCAAATGCATCAGTCAGCGTCGTGCAGCGCAGATAAATTCAAATGCCTCATATCTGTAATGCATACTCTCACCGCTGCTATATTACACTGCAGGTTAGGAGGGCGGGGGGTGTCATTTATTTTTCACTGCGGCCGGTATTTCTCCCATTAGCTTCAAGCGGGAGATAAGTTATGGCCTTAAAAGACGCCTTCAGCCGCCAGGGCACGCTGCACACAAGGAGGAGGACAGAGGGAGCGGCCAGGGGATGGAGGAGGACAGAGGGAGGGAGTGGCCAGGGGATGGAGGAGGACAGAGGGAGGGAGTGGCCAGGGGATGGAGGAGGACAGAGGGAACGGCCAGGGGATGGAGGAGGAGGACAGAGGGAGCAGTCAGGGGATGAAGGAAGAGGATGGAGGGAGGGAGCGGCCAGGGGTTGAAGGAGGATGGAGGGACGCGCCAGGGGATAGAGGAGGACAAAAGAAAGGGCAGGGGGATGGAGGACGAAAATAGAGGGAGCACCCAGAGGATGGAGGAGGCGAGCAAAGGGAGTGTCCAGGGGATGGAGGAGGAGGGGGGAGGGAGTTTCCAGGGGATGGAGGAGGACGGAGGGAGGAGCCATGAGATGGAAGAGGAGGTTAGAGGGAATGGCCAGGGGATGGAGGAAGGAGTAGGCCAAGGAGAAAAGGGGACTGGCACACTGAAGACCCCTAATGACCCAGCATGGCTCCCTACTGACCAGGCTGAGGTCACAACAGAATACACACCCACAGCAGATCAATAATGGAATAACAGTCTCTCCCACATACCGTACACACCTTTCAAGGTGCAATTAATACACTGTCCACCTGAACAAAACCAAACCAGCTGTCCAACAGACCAGCGTGTGAATATCGAAACAGGATGCTATCACAGAAAATGAAGGGCAGGTCCCGAAAGGAAAACCAATAATTCCATCTTAGGGGTAAAAGCATCAGTAGGGATGGCACAAGGATGGAAAAACAAACATGTCTCTGTGTATAATCAGTATTCAATGAGTACAGTATGTACATTGTATGTTTACATGAGTTATAGTGTAAGCATGTGTGTGAGTGTCTGGGTCAAGTCTACTGTGTGTGCATATAGTCAATGCTGAAGGGAAACCACATACTTCGGCATTTCAAAACCTTTTGCCATGGTGCTATTCAGTACATTTTGTCATGAGACTAGAAAAACATGTTGTCGTTCAACAGCAAATGTCCAGCAATGTCTTAAATACACTGCAAAAAAATAATAAAGAGAATACCTAAATCACACATTGAGTCTCGATGAAGGAAGTGTAGAAAAGATCAAAATCTGTGTAATGAATACAACCTGGGAGAGGCAGACGTATGGTCCCTTTAGCAGAGAGGGTCGTTTTTATTGAAATAAAACCCTCAGGAAGTAAGCCAAACATATGCAGGAAGATGCAGGCAGGGGGCAGTACACAGATAGTCAACAGACTGGGCTGGGGAAGGCTCAGGGGAAAGGCCAGATCAGGAACAGGCTCAATCGGAGTCGGAAAGGCACGTGGTGGTTGAAGAACGGGTAGAATCTTTGCAGATGGTTTCAGGAAACGGATGTGGTATGTCGTAAACTACAAACAACACGTTACAAAGTGTATGTATGTCACTATATAGTGTATGTATGTCACTAAACAGTGAAGGGAAACAGGTGATCAGTATTCAGGTGATTGGGAACCAGGAACGTGGGGTTTGTCGGGGTGACGTGATAGATAGCTCAAACTGTGCACCGGCCTCACAGACTGTACATTGTGTCATCCGCTGAGAATGACATGACGTAACAATGGTCAATGGAAAAGAAAATAACAAACCCATTGTGGGCTGGAGTCAAAATCACTCAGAAAATCTAAGAAAAACTATTGATATCACATTGAATTCCATTACGGTACTAATAATGTGGCTGAGTAGGATGTACAGTGCATCCGGAAAGTATTCACAGCGCTTCACTTTTTCCACATTTTGTTATGTTACTGCCATATTCCTAAACTGATTACATTCGTTTTTTCCTCAAAACTCTCTATAAAATACCCCATAATAATAATGTGAAAAAAAGGTTTTTGGAAATATATTAAAAATAAAAAAATCACATGTACAGTATTCACAGCCTTTGCCAAGACACTCAAAATTGAGCTCCGGTGCGTCCTGTTTCCACAGGTTATCCTTAAGATGTTTCTAAAACGTGATGGTAGTCCACCAGTGGTAAATTCAGTTGATTGGACATGATTTGAGAAGGCACACACTTGTCTATATAAGGTCCCAATGTTGACCGTGCCAGAGCAGTGTCGGAGCAAAAACCAAGACCGATTTTCTGACATCTATCAGAAAATGGCTGTGCACAGATGCTCCCCATACAACCTGATGAAGCTTGAGAGGTCCTGCAAAGAAGAATGGGAGAAACTGCACAAAAATTGGTGTACCAAGCTGTAGCATCATACACAAATAGACTTGAAGCTGTAATGGCTGCTTCAGGTGCTTCTATAAAGTATTGAGCAAGTACATGTTTATAATTTTGTTCTTAATTTTTGCAAATCTATCAAGAACTTTTTTCACTCTCATTATGGCGTATTGTGTAAAGTTTTAATAAAAAAAATAAGGCTGTAACATAACAAAATGTGGAAAAAGTAAAGCGCTGTGAATACTTTCCAGGTGCCTGTACACACTCCTGACAACATCTGGGGACGCGCCTGGCGAGACGGTGGACAGGGTCTCAGCGGATCTCCCCCAGACCTGGATCAGGGCATCAGTGAGCTCCTGGACAGTCTGTGGCACTACTTGGTGGTTTTAAACACACCAATAGATAATGTCCCACAGGTTCCCAATTGGATTCAGGTCGGGGGGAACATAAGGGCCAGTCAATGGTATCAATGCCCTCACAACTACCTACACACTCTGGCCACATGAGGGTGGGCATTGTCCTGCACCAGGAGGAACTCAAGGCCCACCCCACATGCGTATGGTTGGCTGATGGGTCCGGGAATGTCATCCCAGTACCTAACAGCTGTCAGGGTACGGTTAGCTATCACGTGGAGGTCTGTGTGGCCCTCGTCAGACCATCACTGACCCACCAAACTGGTAATGCTGGATGATGTTGCAGGCAGCATAGCGTTCACCACGGCGTCTTTCACGTCTGTCACATGCTCAATGTGAACCTGCCCTCATCTGTGAAAAGAATGGAGCGCCAATGGCGGACCTGCAATTCTGGTGTTCTCTGGTGAATGCCGATCTAGCTGCATGATGCTGGGCTGTGAGCACAGGTCCCACCAGAGGACGTCTGCCCTCATGTAACCCCCATGAAGTCTGTTTCTGACAATTAGGCCAGAAATATGCACACCAGTAGCCATTTTCCAGGGCTGTGGCCGTGCTCCTCCTGTTCCAGCAGATACTGGTCCTGCTGGGTTGACGCCCTTCAGTGCCCCCAACCAGCTCTCCTTGAGTAAGGGCCTGTCTCCAGGTATCACCTTCATGCTCTTAAGACTGTACTGAGAGAATGAGCAAACCTTCTTGTGACGATACGTATGGATGTGCCATCCTGGAGGGGCTGGACTACCTGTGCTACCTGAATGGGCTGCAGAGACCATCAGCACCACCATCCTACCAGTGGTGACAAGAACACTAGGAACACTAGGAAATAATCAGTCAGGAAGGATAAGGAAAGAGCAATTGTCTGTGGCCACCCCCTGCAAAACCGTTAACATTTTGGGGATGGTCTTGCTGTTGCCTCTCCAGTGCACCTGTTTTCAGTGCACTTTCATTTGAACCAAAACAGGTGACATTGATTCACAATCGATTATGCTTCCTGACTGGACAGATTGATATCCCGATATCCCTGAAGTTTAATTGAATTGGTGTCACAATGTGATGAAGTGTTCCTTTATTTTTTTGAGCTGTGTAATTGCCATTGTGCTGTAAAATAGTTTTTATGTACAGAAGTATGTGCCAATTTTCTTCTCCCCATCCTAACGCCATCATCACAACTCAGTTGCTACTTCTCTTCCCGTAAGAAATAGGCCACTTCATCTTTTTCCCCCCAAACTGCACATCGAAAGAGGGAAGTCACTAAATATGAGACTGATGATCTCAGCTTTTGAAAGCGCCAAACCCGCCTGAGAGAGTCGCTAGACGGCAACGAGTCAGAGAAATCCCATCTCACTATTCCACCCCTCCTAAGGACCACCAAGATGATATAAGACAGTTCAATAATCAATCCTTCTGCAACATTTTAAAAATAGCAGACTGCAAGGAATGAGCATTTGACACTAGCGCTGCCATAACACCAGTCAAAAATAGAGCCTCGAATGTGAGGCTGTAGTGAGAGGCTCTATGAATCCAAAAGGTTTATGCAGTTCCAGTAAAACCCTGTTAAAAGAGGAGCTAGTGAATAGGAGCCCGCCCAGGGGAGGCAACCCTGTGTCTCTCCCGTTCACAGTGCTCTTTGAAGCCGTGCACAAGGACTTGGCCCGTCTCAACCACTCGGAGATTTCTACCTTTGCCAATCAACTGTCAAGGCTGGCTGTAGTGCAGCCCCAACGACCTTTTAAACAGCTCTGGGATGACTTTCTGCATTGTGTGGAGCGGTGAGCTGTGGGGGGAGGGAGGGGGTGGGCCTGGTGGGCTGTAGTGGGTTGGTGGTTCAGCAACCTGACAGATGGAATCAGAGCGGAGAGCTCCCACGTATTGCAGCGCTCTGCTCTCTGGCAGACAACAGCGGTTACACAGACAAAAACGTGTGTGTGTGTGTGTGTGCGCGTATTCATTTACTGTTACTGATTCTCTGAGCTCTCTCTGTGCATTCCGCAGGCCTACTAGTGGGTGTACGCGTCGGCATGTTTGATATACAGTTAAAGAGTCCTGCAATACAGGCCGGCCCTACCCCATTGTTTAACAGCCAGTCAAAGACTGATGGAATGTTGCTCAGACCCAGATCAATTAACTGAGCTAATTCCATTTGTCTCTGATTGGCGGGTTTAGTAAAAAGAAAGATCTATAAAGATTCCTCAGAATCCAGGCTTTTCTCTTATTTTCTGTCAGAGTTAAAGCAACAGATCCCTCAGCATGCATCTTAGTGTCAATTATTGACATGTGACTAATTAGCCCTGCACTTTTAAGCCCCTCTTGGTTTGGTAGGGAGAGTTTTAAAGAATGCACAAATCGATAGGCTTTCTAATGCCATACCATCATCGGCAGCCCTGCGTCTAAACTCGGAGCCCATCTATCTATCATATGGTAATCAAGACTCTTACCCAAATTACCAGGACTGTTTTGCACATTATAAAACAAACACAATAACGGTCTGATCACTAGACTTCACGAAAGGCGAAGAGGAGGATCATTTATATGTATATTTCT
>JACXGK010006560.1:11623-28406 GCA_016801125.1 Novumbra hubbsi
TGCTATGAGGCTGGTGGAGACCCTGCTATGAGGCTGGTGGAGACCCTGCTATGAGGCTGGTGGAGACCCTGCTATGAGGCTGGTGGAGACCCTGCTATGAGGCTGGTGGAGACCCTGCTATGAGGCTGGTGGAGACCCTGCTATGAGGCTGGTGGAGACCCTGCTATGAGGCTTGTGGTTCATTTCCAGACCAGGTGGACTAACCCCAACCACGACCCCCACCGCCCCCTCCTCTTCCCCACCAGCCCGCAGGGCACATGAGAGAACACAGCCATTCTGGGCACAAGCGTCGTGTTAACTCACCACTCGTCACATCATGTGCCAACTCTGTTTACCACACCAAAACACATCAGGCCTTTAACGCCAATGAATTATGGAAGCAGTACGAGCCCATCTTAATTACGCCCCCCCCACGTAAATAATTAAACTCTCAGCTTATACAACTTTAGTAGGGCTTGCTTGCAATAGTTGCCCTAACTACTTAACACAGCGCCAGGTTCCCCCAGGGTTGGTGTGCGTTTCTGTGTGTGTGTGTGTGTGTACATGATCTGCCCAGCCAGGTGGTGCATGCTAAAGGCAGCCGGTCAGGGGCACACACACGGCTGTTGAGTGGATGTGTTCGCCCCCTGGCACTTTCTGTCTCTGGTTCGCCAGGCGTGAGAGTGTGTGTGAGTGTGTGTTGGTGGGGGTCTAGGATGCATACACCGCTACGAGAGGGGTTCCATTCAGTCAAGTAAAAGACACACACGCCTCTACACACAACAGGAGAAAAACATAGAGAATTCAGCTGGAAATATTACTGACCTTTCTTTGGTCAATCTCACTGCATGAACAGCGTATAACATGAACTCACAGTACACCTTCAGTAGAAGTCAGTAGTCTGACAATTGTTTCAGCAATGAGTTCCTCGGATGACGTTCCGTGAATGGGGCTACAGGACACTTACTTCAGCCTGGGCCTCTTTCAGCTGTTGGAGTAAAGCATCCTGGGTCGGCAGTTGAGTCTGCACACACAGGTCTGTCTGTTCTCTGTGGACATAAATACAATAGTTATTACACTTTTGTTGGCATCATATGACAACATAAACCTCTGTCTTAATATCAAGACCTATACATTCTGAATAACAATTTTTCAAATAGGTACAAATGTAAAACATTTTATAGTGTGTGAAATTAAAAACATCTAGTAGGCTTTGAATTCAATGATGTTCTACTCTTTAAACAATATTATTTTTATCGTTTGGAAGACTTTTATATCTAGAATGACAATAAGTGGTACAGCACATTTATCTCATAGCTAGGTAGGACAACCTCACAAATCTGCAACGGCAAAGTACACCTTACTCAATGACACAGCCCAGTAATGTCAAAGTACACCTTACTCAATGACACAGCCCAGTAATGTCAAAGTACACCTTACTCAATGACACAGCCCAGTAATGTCAAAGTACACCTTACTCAATGACACAGCCCAGTAATGTCAAAGTACACCTTACTCAATGACACAGCCCAGTCATGTCAAAGTACACCTTACTCAATGACACAGCCAAGTAATGTCAATGTTGTTATTTAAGTTATTAAATGACACAACGTAGTAACATTAGTCACCTTAGTCACCTTACTCAATTAAGTAGCCATCAGCAAAGTGGAGCACCTTTGGAGGACTGCTGCATTTCGACCAATATGACAACAGCTTGACAATTAAGTGGGGGAGCCCCGCACTTTATTTAATCTCAAATATTAATTTATTATAATAGCCACCCTCCTACATTTCTTGCACTATGGAGACATAGCAGGTATCAAAATATGCGTCTCATTTACAAATGCATTGCTATTGTTTTGTGGAAAGTTTCTTTGAAAGGTTTTGAAAATATTCCTGTTTTTGTGGCAAAAAACATAGCCACACTGGCCAAAGGGTAGCTAGCCACACTGAACACCGGTTGCCTAGCAACTTATGTATGCAAACCTTCCAGAATGAGGCCATGCATATGGCTGCCGAATCTGAAGTTTGCAAAAAATGCTAGCTAGCTACAGTACTGTTCATGCAGTGACAATGAAATGGCACTGACGTCAACCGTGGGACTTACTTTGTCAAAGGTAAGGCAGAAGTTATTTTGCTACCTTTTTGACAGCTATTCAGTCTTTTTTATGCGGGAGGTAGCTAGCTAGCTAGCTAACGGGACATATCTTTGTTTTTGGGATTCTATCAGCCTATCAAACTCCTGTATCAAGCATCCACATGGTTGGAAAAATGTTGGCCAGCTATTGTTGTTTCACACTCAACATTTTTAAACAAATACAAAGTCAGTTGACTTCAGATGAGGAAGGGGGGAGAGAGCAAGTGGGGGAAGGAAAGTGGGTAGAGAGAAAGACAAATAAGAGACAGGGAGAGAGGGGGAGTTCATGAGTGCAAGGTCAGGAATAAGACACATGATGAGTGGACCAGGCCAAAAGTGGGTAAACAAATCCATCTTGGGTGATAAGCCTGGGTTTGGGTCAATGGAGACTTAAGTGTCACTGGCCAGATACTCACACACCGGGCTGCTCCAAAGGCCTCTGAATGTTGCTGCGTTTACAGTAAACCTGCAACATTTTGAGGCCTAGTGGGTTATTTTACTACATTTTTACCAGACCAACCTGGATACCATTTCTTTAAGTGTCATGGAGTTTGCTTATGTTAAGCTTAGGGCAATTGTACTGCAACTTTACCAGTGCATTGGACAGCTCCTAAAACAGTATCAACATAACTGTTAATCATACAAAATGTGATTAAATCCATGCCCAAATGCTTTCTCCATTGTCACAGATGTGCACACAGAAGTTGTATCTGGCTCAAAGGTGCAGTCTGCCCAGTCACATTATACATAACGGGACCTTAACTAACTGTATATACACCTATTTCTAAGTGACAACAGGGAATCAATGAGGAAGTACACATAATGGGACCTTCGCTAACTGTATATACACCTATATCTAAGTGACAACTGGGAATCAATGAGGAAGTAGACATAATGGGACCTAAACTAACTTTATATACACCTATATCTAAGTACAAACTGGGAATCAATGAGGAAGTAGACATAATGGGACCTAAACTAACTGTATATACACCTATATCTAAGTGACAACTGGGAATCAATGAGGAAGTAGACATAATGGGACCTAAACTAACTGTATATACACAATTCTCTTTTCTGTCAAATTAACATGTCTTTATTACTGAATACTGTGTAGCATAGTGAGACTATGAAGGACCAAGCACACTGTTTTTAAGTATTTAGAAGGTATATCTACCTGCTTTTGGCAAAACTAGTAAGGATAATCTTCAATAATCTAATAATGCACATAGTATGTAGAATAAAGTAGTTAAGCAACCTAAACCTGTTAAGATACTGTATATCAGGAAAAGTGAAACCTACTCTCTCATTAACGGACTACATACAGGGAATTTGCCATTATACGCATTACATTATTATTATCATCATTAGCCCCAGTTAAACAATGGCTTAGACAAATAACAGTATTGCAGCATCTTTTGCAATTCTGAAGGTGTGGTTTGGCCCATAGACTTCCTCATAACAACATGGAGCAATTTGTTCCAGTTCTAATACTGGTACGATCTCCTAACATGTCTGGACGTAAAAAACGTAATTGAGCATCTGACCAAATAAGCAAGAATGGATCTACATGATTCCATCATAATACACACACAAAGGCTGTTCTCTTCCAGATTGAAGAGACAAGAGTGGTTGTTGTTTGGGAATGTGAGTGTGTTAGGTAAATTATATCATTAGCAAGGGAGAGGTCAGCCTGGCTGCTTTTGTGCCATGTGCTTTTACATGGACCGCCTTCATTATTCATGGAAGGGACTATTTGTGTCTGTGTGATTTCAGGTGCTGTAATTCAGCATGCTAAAACCTTCAGACCCCTAGACCAAGATTGCCACTTTTATGAGAACATCTTGTGTTGAAATAACTGCGTGCCATCTGATATGTACCTCAGGGTTAAAGGGCGCCGTGAATGTGAAGGGGCCATTCAATAGGCCAGCAATCTAGTCCACTTCCCATTCACATACGCCTCTATTAAGAGACTCGCACTGGAGTGTTGCTTTGCTGAGCGCCTGACTCCCTACACAATCTTGAAAAAAATGTATCCTTGTTGAACAACATACAACACTAGATGATACACCAAATAAATAGTCATGTGAAGTAGTAAATACACCACCTGGAAAGTGGCCCTATTTTTACATATATGGACACATGGACATCTGAGCTAAATTCTAATCTCGTTCGTTGAAAAAAGGTAACGCAATTTAAGAAATCAAAGATTTCTCCTTTTTTTTACTTTCAAATTATTCATGCAATTAAATCAAACAGAAATGCAATTTCCATAGACAGAAAAGGTTAGTTCACCTCTACCTTCATCACATACATGGGCTAAATTGGAATCAGGTGCACCAAAAGAGGTTAGACTTATTAGAAAATCATTAGAGAGTAACTTGGGAGAGTCCAATCTTCCATAAAGATTAGCAAGTTGGTGTGGGTTGGTCTTGGGAACATGGGTGTGTGAAAACACATTCTGTTCAAATCAAAAGACTTTTCTGAGGTCCTCAGAAGAAAGACTATTGATGTCCATGAGTCTGGGAGTGGTTACAAAGCCATTTCCAAGCAACTTGCCATCATTGAGTCAATTAATTCTATATTGTACCAGATAATTCTTGACCCACAGGTAGTTTTGGTAAATGAAAATGTGTTGTCAGTCAAAATAAAATGCCTGCTAAAATGCACAGTATTTTTGAATTTCCTCCATAGACAGCAACAAAATGTAGTCACCACTCTTAACCAGCTGCCTCAAGGAGACCAGAATAATTCTAATGCCTCAACAGGAATGGTTATGGTTCAAATGTGATTACAACTAGAACGTCATCAAATCGTTCTCAAGTTATAATTACAATGGATTCACCTTTTGGTTGAAGACCAGACATTTAGTCATGATTGCATTGAATTGACAGTCAAAATGAGTGACTGAGGCGTGTAACAACACATCATGTAATAAAACTGCATAATGCAATAAATAAATGTCATTTTCACTTCATTATGTAATGACACCCTCATTTTGTAATAAACAGCTAGAATGCAATGTAATACATTTCCCCACATTTTGCAATCAATTGTTATTATAATGCCGTGATTATTACAAAATGTGGGATTGGGACTTTTTTGATGAAATTATGCAACCAACCAAATTTGATGTCTCTCACAAATCCTTCTCACAAAATGGCCGCACATAACTTCAGGCTATTTTTGACATGGTAGGAAAAAAACTAAAACTAAAGATTCTGATTGAATGAGGGGATCGGATAGCATGAAATCTTTACCGAAGAAAAATCTAATTAGCTCAACAAACGAACTGATGGCATAACACTCTATTGCGTCCATCCAAAGTGCTCAATAGCTCTACTCATCTTACAAGGAAATACATTCATATATTCATTAGTGTTCATTTAAACTGCTGCTACAACAGTAGTGCAGACACGAAGCCCCGTTGACCAAACAATAAATGCTTCCTGATTAGTGAACATCGCAAGAGACGTATTATGACTTCCATGGAAAATGACACATAATTGTCTTCCTTAAAATACATATTACGTATTTCTTAACTTGAATTTGGTTGTCTTAATCAGTATGCGTCCCATAAATACGCTTCTAATTTGTATGCTTGTTCAGAACACAATAATGGGGTTGGTGATGAGAATACACTTATTTAAATATCCCAGGTTTGGCTTGATATAATGACATTAGACCTATGTTTAGACAATATTACAAATATAATATAAAAATACTATACACATACTCATGCCATAATAATAATAATTTATTTTTCCTATCAAACATTGCACTGCCTTAATTATTTAGGTATGAAGCAAGGCATTATATTACATTCTGGGTCATTTTGGAGAAGAAAAGCACTACCTTCTAAAGTTATACGGCACCTGGAACCTAATGGCACAATCTGAAAAGGGTTGGTCTTGGTTTCTCCAAATAATCATAATTGTATTTTAATATTACACGCCCCTCACATTGTTTCAATTAAAGAGATGCATTCTTTACAGAGAACTTCTTATTACAATATAAGCACAGCCCATTAATGCATTTAAAGGGAGCACATAAGCAGTTGTTTAAATACATTTTATTATTTTCATACTGAACTGCAATAAAATGTGTTAAAGTCCAAGAACAATTTCAAAGCCACTGTAAATATCTTCATTAGTATGTTTCAGACAGAATTTGGCAGACACGCTAAGGCATACACATCTAGTTAGATCCGAAGTATATTTCAGACACCACTGGCCTAAAACTTACTAAAAGAGTGAATAATGCATTTAACCAAACAGATGGCCAATGGGATACATTGCATCATTTGTGGTGGATGACATTAATATGGCCCTTGATTTCAGATTTCATATGGGTCTCTTTAGGCCCCTTGAATTAGGTCCTTCACTCATACCACTCCCAGGCATTTGGGACCAATTCGATGCAACACTATTATAGAAGGTACTTTATTACCAAGAAATGGTATGATTTGGAGATCAACAAATGGCTGCATTATGTGTCAAGTGTACTTGCAGTACATGGCAATGCACAGAACATGGTGATATCCTAATTCATTCATTTATTTTCCCAACTCTTTAATACAACACCCCTTTAATACAAATAATCACAGCACACAAAACAACGACATGTACCGACCATCCCTGCTGTTGTGATGATTAATTACATGTAAATGTGTCTAAATTCAGTACATTTTGGGCCAGAACAACGTGACATGCTCAATCGCAATGCCGTTAGGACACTATAGAATTATCTAATCCATTAATTGGGACAGGAAAAAAAATAATGGTTTAATCAGGAAAAACCACAAAACCTAGCCAGAGTAAACATGGATATGATAGTTTTACTTCTGTGTAAACCTAAGCCAGCAGACATGAATTGGTATATTTTTGTTCTAATGCTTAGTTGTTTATATCAATGCACTTGTGACATGGTGAAGACCCCTGGTGATCAAACCCTCCCAACACACAGTGGAGTAAAGCACTATTAAAAGACCCTCCCTACACCAGGTCTCCCTGTGACCGTCCAATGCCATGTCTTTGTGGTTCCCCCTCTCTCCTATTTCCCTTTAAATCATTTTTGGAGCTTTAAATCTACTTTTCCGTTTTTCAAAGAACGCCAGAATAGCTACTCTCTTTAACAAATAAAAACAAAAGGACACACTTTACTTACTGAGTCCAGGTGAAAGTGTCAAAACAAAAGAATGAGCAAAGCCACTAATGACAAATATGATAAACTATATTTAAAAAACAGATAATAGACAAACAAGGAAATAACTAATGTGCTCCTCTCAGAAAATAAGGATGTAAAAACCACATATGTATTTAAAAACACAAACCTGCTTATATACCACTGCAATATAGAACATTGAAGAGTTGGTAAAAGACTAACTTACTGATCTGAGTATGTATTGTCCATTACAGTCTAAATAGCATTTTGCAATTTAACTACATAAACCCTTGTAATGTAATGTGAGGGAAAAAACACTGCAAATACATTACACTTCATGACCTGAAGCTGATAATCAGAACGTGTGTCGATGTGAATACTTCACTGAAAAACAATATCACACATGTAAATAATAAAAGCCGGTGCGGCATAATTAAGCAGGCAGTGAAAAGCGAATTCTTCACATAATTACAAACGTGGACGTAAAACACAGAGAAAACATTTGCACCGCGTCAATACACAAATCAAACCAGTGTTAATCGGAAAACATTATAAAGAGCTGCAATTAAACGGCTACTGATAACGATCGCGGCACTCTAATTACGAGCCTCCTATGCAGGATCCGCAGCCTGGTACAGTGGAGCCTAGCCAGAGACTGTCCAAGCCAGAGCCACGGGCAGAGACGCACATCCTGTATTCCCATGGAGTGTCCTGTCCTTCCCACCCTGAGTCCTGATCTCTGCAACAGAGAATCCTGCAATGCCTGGAGTCGAGGTGACGCACACTATGAGCGTGTCTGACGGAGCTGCATACCAGAGATCCATCCCACACACACACACACACACACACACTGCGGTGCCCACACCATCTTAAAACTTGACAATGCCATCGCTGTGACCCAGAGAGCAGGTAGGAGAGAGAGCCAATGCCCCTGCTCTTTGTTGCTCTCTCCCCGGCGTGTGACGGTGCGGTCCTGTCCTGGCACACAGACAGCTTCCTCAGCCACGGTCCATCCATCTGTGGGTGGAAGACGCAAAAAGCCAGAGGAAAGGAAAGACCAAAAAAAAAACACTGGCAAGTAAAAAAAAAAAAATGTGTAAAAAATTTTTTTTTCTGTATTTTGGGGAAATGAGGCCCTGAGGAGTTTCTTCTGAAATACATTGAGGTTGTCCAAAGTTTGCCTCTGTGCCAAAGTCCTATACAACACTGTACCAGAGTGGCGGGGGCGTTTTTCTCCAGCGCCAGTCGTCTGTGGCTTTCTGCCTCTGCAACAATGTGGTATTGTCACTTCAGACGTAGATCAGACGACACAGATCAAGTATGCAAAGCAGGCCAGGGATTACAATAAGCCGGGAGAGGACGCCCTGTGACAGAAGCTATGGAGAGAACAGCTACACCAAACAAACAGGAGTCGCGGTTCGGATCAGACCAGACGATTGGTTGCCTGGGTTTTGTATAGTTGTCGTACTGTGTGCAGCAGGGCAGGGCTGGTTCTGGAGGCTGGTAAGGGGAGCCCACACACATGGAGGCTGGTAAGGGGAGCCCACACACATGCCTACAGACGCCGTCTCTTGTGGCTCCCGCCCGGCGCTGCCTTCATCAGACTGACTCCTGGGGAGGAGAAGCCACCAGCTCCTGTGACGGTCAGGAATCCAAGGCCCAAAAGCGGGCATCACAGACAGGCGAGAAGAATCGGGACCGTATTATCATGCGAAAACAAACAGCAATACGGGCCTCCCCTTTCTCCCAGCTCCATATTGGTTTAGTGTCTCTAATTGTATTCGCTTTGCGGTGGCTTTAGAAAATTAGCTCCTGCTACTGTTCTTTTGTAAAGGAGGCTAATGTGCCCCTTTCCCCATTCTTCCATTGGCGAAGCCCTCCCCTCCCTCAGCCTGCGTCCTTATCCATCACCAGTCTGTGAGACAAGTTTTTCCCACACAGCCATGGTACACACCAAGCCCTTTGTAAGAATGCAGTGTGTGCTTGTTTCGTATGGGTACTGAGTGAGTGAGACAGTCTGTGCCAGCCTGGAGAGGGAGCAGAAACCCCCCTCCTCTTTGTAAGTTATGGGAGACAGACACAGGCACTAATAAATTATACGCCTCATTTGCATATTCCTGGCATAAGACATTATGCAAATAGCAGCCAATTTGCATAATGGATTCCTCAAGTTGCCTCAGTTGCATCATGCTCCTTTTGATTTAATAATGACAAAACAAAAGGCTGAAACAGAGGAGAAGTGTGCCCGCTCCCCGGCTCGCCGCCACAGCCAGACCCGGGACGAGTCACAGGCTGATCCACGCGAGTCCGAAGACAGAGCAGATGAAACCAGACGAGGCCAGTGGGAGCCAACGCTGTGCTGAGGGCACCTGGGCACTGGCCGGGTGGTCCTAATGAGCCTGTTCTACCTGGGCTGGTGATGCGTGCAGCAGCCTGGCTAATTAGCCACTAGAGAGGAGAGGGGAGTTTATTAAATAATTAAAACACGCTCTGTCTCTTGCTTTTATCCTCATCAGCTCAGTTCCGAACAACCGGAAAAACGAAACAGGGCAAGCGTTGTGGCCATGATAATTACTTAATCAAATATGACAGACTAATTTGAGCTAATTCTCAGCGAGGTATCCCAAAACAGCTAATGGCAATCGAGAAGCTATAATTATTATACGGTACATAGCGAATTAAAACCGCATCCAAAAACATGGCAATTCATTTCTTAAGGGTGATTCCTTAGTCATCTAATCCTCAATGTTTGTCCTCAAAGGAGGAAACTATACAAATGGTCAGATAAGAGAGTAAAAGAGTAAAATAAGATTGGGATAGTAGAGTTTGGGGGTGTTGGTCTGAAAGTGTGTTTAGTTTAGAGAGAGAGAGCATGGAGTGAGAGAGGGGGAGTGGGAGAGGGGGAGGGTGGAGAAAGGCAGGGTGAAGGGAGGAGAAGGGTAGATGTAAAACAGGGAGGGAGGTGGTTGCAGGAGGACTTTGATTATTTATAACAAAATGCCATTGCAACATCCTGCGGTGGGATCAGACAGCAAAACGTCAACTGCGATCAGCTATAGTCCAATAAGCAGCCTGAGATCCTTCCCGGTGTACTGTGGGGTAGAGGCATTGCTCACTCAGGTCTATAACGCTACACCACACCAGAGCTACTGGCTGTCTTTCTACTCTCATACCAGCGTCAGCCAACGTGAGGCTAGCTAGGGCAAGGCAGAGGTACAGCTGGTGCCAGGCAGAACGGGGCGCAGACAGGGGGCGCAGACAGGGGGCGCAGACAGGGGGCGCGACACGGCTAGCCAGGCTATGGGAGATGTTAAGAGCAATTCATCAGCTTTTAGAATCAATTAACCCGTATGTTAATTAATGTCAAGCCAATAGAACAAAAAGGGGTTGAGAGAGAGTGGGGGGGGGGGGGGGGGGGGGGGGGGGGGGGGGGGCGAGGGGAAGAGGAGAGAGATAAACGAGAGGGTGTGGGCGAGCGAGAGAAACAAGGAGATGATGGCAGGGAGAAGCTGGCACAGTGCCATCCATTCAGTGGTAGCGCCAGGGCGGACTCGCATTGGCTCTCGGGGGGTAGGCGGCTGGGTGTAGACAGGGAGACAGTAGGACCTGGGCGCGCTGCGCCACTCAACGCCACACCAGGGGCCAGGTGTTTTGGTGGAAGTTGGAGTGCGGAGGCAGATGGATCCACAGCTCCACGTTAAGTCACCCCAGAGAAGAGGAGAACATCTGCTGCCCCAGATTATGGAGGACGGGGGTCTTCAGACGAGAAGAGAGGAGCGCCGCTCTAGGACGAGGTGCGGAGGAGAAGCAGGCAGTTTGGATGGCATAGCGTGGCGGCTGATGGCATGGCATGGGGGGAGGAGGAATCCAAAGCCAACCCCCGATGAAAGACGGCAGGTGGCTCCGCAGCAAAGGATGGGTTGAAGGACGGAGCTGAGGGGATGAGGGAAACGGGCTCTGCCACAAAGGATGCCAGTGGGCTGGAGGACGGAGCTGAGGGGATGAGGGAAACGGGCTCTGCCACAAAGGATGCCAGTGGGCTGGAGGACGGAGCTGAGGGGATGAGGGAAACGGGCTCTGCCACAAAGGATGCCAGTGGGCTGGAGGACGGAGCTGAGGGGATGAGGGAAACGGGCTCTGCCACAAAGGATGCCAGTGGGCTGGAGGACGGAGCGGAGGGGATGAGGGAAACGGGCTCTGCCACAAAGGATGCCAGTGGGCTGGAGGACGGAGCTGAGGGGATGAGGGAAACGGGCTCTGCCACAAAGGACTGCTGGGGGAAGTGAAAATGATAAAACAACCAACACAGAGAAACTTGCAGCTTGTGGCGTTGTCCTAGAGACGACTGGGGGTGGTACAAAAGGAAGCGCCTCCCTCTCTCTCTCCTTCTCTCTCTCGCTCGCTCTTCTCAAGCACAACCCCCTGTGCCAGGCAACTAGCCAGCAAGCCAGGCAACGGACGCCATGCCAACCTCCTCGTTGGCAGTCGGGCGCACCCATGAAAGACAATGATGAACAGACACCGAGTCCACTGGGATGGCAGAGTTAACGGATTTGCGGGGGAACGTAAACGTTTCGGAGGACACCCAAAGAGCGGTGGCGGCGATTTGGTGCCAAGCAGAGAGGTGTGCCAGCGGGGACACGGTGGCATACGATGCGGAAAAAACGGAAGAGGGCTGGAGATGGTACACAACGATCAAGAGCTAATCAACACAAACTGGCGCCCTTCGCGGGTCGGTTGGCAAAGATAAAAAGAGCCAAGTGCTAACAAAGACGATCTAGCGCTTCAAACAACTAATTAGAACAACAACAATTAGCTCTGTTAATTAGCGCGACGACTGAATGAAAGGAACGGGACAGATTACTAAACAAAACAAAGGTTGGATGGGGGGGGGTTGACGACACACAAACTAAACAAAACAAAAGCGGCAAGCTGCTCAGTAGGGGAGGGGTGGAAAGCGAGTGTCTGTTTTGTGCCAACCATTTTAACTCTGCCACGATCGTGCCGTTTTCTACCAGCTTCTCATGCCGACTGGGCAGCCACTGCAGTGAAGGTTGTCTACCATGGGCACTGCTGCCAACCTGCCAATCGCCTGCCTGCCACGAGAGGAGGGAGGAATTAAAGGACCTGAGGGACTCTGCCAAGGACTCACACAAACAAACAAAACGAGAGAAAACTGCAAACACGAGGACGCACACTAATGAACCGCCAACAGAGATTATAATTAGTAGACGAGTGTTCGTTTACATTTCACTTTTAGTTTTCCGACCCCCCCCCAACAAACGAGGGTTTCCTCCAGGTGTGGAGGGTTTCTGCATGACAAGATGGGGGGGGGGGAAGCTACAACAGAAAGCTTGAAAATCTACTTCAGCTGCAGCAAAGCTATGCCAGGAGAGGCAGGCAGGCGTGTGTGCGTGTGTACAATTTATCTACATTCACTGCAATCACCAGGGAGATGAATGGCTCAGACTGTAGGCTCTATACAGCAGTTGCCAGTATAGGAGCCAGGCTGAGGCGGGGGGATGCCACGCAGACAACAGACATGCTGGAGCTCAGTGGAGGGGGCCGGGGACCAGGCAGCAGCCCCAGCCGGCGACACTCTGGTGGGGAGGAGATACCCAGACGGCCCGCCAGCCACTCGGCCAGACAGGGGTAGGGGGCCGTGGGAACACTTTCGGCACCCCCCCGCCCCTCATCCGCCCACGCTTTTTTTGTTTGCCCCCTTCCTTGCCCACCAACCAAAGAAACTACCAAACTCCACCCTTCCAGGGTTTATTTAGGGTAGAGGGGTACACCAGGAGACACAGATGCAGTTGGGGTGCCCACCGGTACGGGTCACGGGTGCTGGTACTTACGGGGTCCGGAGGAACATCGCCGTGTTCGTTCTCACGAAGTCCGCGGGCACCGGGCACAAAGCCAAGGACAGGCGCCGCTGCAAACAGACAGATTGGAGGGTTTCGTTAAGTTCTCTAATTGCACCGGAATAATTAAAGCATAATGCCGGGGAAGGAAAACATCGTCAGCCATTGGGCATCACAAATGGATATCCCCAACTTTTTTTCCTTTCCTCTTGGATTTTTGTTGAACAACGGGGCACGTTTGTGGAATATGAATTATTGAAGAAGCCATCCTAAAGGGAGGGATTCTAGGATCTTGTGCCTCCTACACTGCCTTGGCATACAACGCCAACATGTCAGAGCAAGGGCTGCCACCAGTAAGGATAGACTGGCACGACTGGTGGCATCTTTTTGGGCATCTCCGCCGCGGTCATTTGAAGCGCGCTTGAAACGCAAACAATTAACAATTAAATTGGTCATTCCTGTTGTGTTTTTTGCCTGTACCCTTCACAGCGGAACGCGTGTGGATATTCTAATCTTTCGGCGCTAATGAGGTTTGGATGATCGGCCTTTTATATAATTCCATGGGGGATGTTAATTGCGCCATGTCTTCATTACACAAAATGGATTACTAAAAAAAGAGAGGGCTCGCAGAAGAGAGCAGGAGGGAGAAAGGGGGAGAATGGGGGAGAGAGATTGAGAAAAGAAAGGGGGGATATTTTCCTTCCTTCTTCTATAAGCCAGCATTCAAATAATGCCTCACTACTCGCAAACAAGCAGAGAAAAGCTCATGCAATGCTAGTCTCTCCAAGTGCTCTCCTGGAAAACCTGCCTGTCTCTGCCTCCTCTCCTGTCCTCTGATTCCTACAACTCCAGACTTCAGCACTGGGGGCTTCTGCCTTCTCTGGATGTGGATCTACACACGAGAGCAGCAAGAAAACACCCTGCCTGGAATTACATTTCTCTCAATTGGATATTATTGTTGTTATTCAAATGATTAGTGCTCTTCTATAATTAGTATTGAGCTTTGTTCCAGCGGGGTCTGTCGTTGGCGCCGGGCGAAGCCGAATGGAGGGGAGACAACAGACTCTGAGGCGGGCACCGGCTAATGTCCTCTGTGCTTAATCATCCTTCAGCAGAATGGTTTTATGCATATTTCATTTGCATATCATTAAATCGCTAAGGCACACTGGCAACTGGCAGCAGAGAGAGCGAGGGAGTGGAAATGGAGGAGCACAAAGTGTAAAAAAAGAAAGAGCGACTCATTATGCGATAGCAATCTTCAAAGCCGTGCGCCTGCTTTCTGGCAACCTGCCAATTCGTTTTAATTCAACGTTAATTAAAAAAGTGGGCGCGCTCAACCTTTCAAACGCGGATTAATTGAGCATCTTCCAATCTGCACAGCAAGGACATACAGTGTATGTGTGTGTATGTAAATGATGTGGATAGCAGTGGATCTTCTTTATTATGGGACAATCCGAAAAAGTCTAATTACAACACCCTTTCAAGTAATGGATTTTTCCCTTTTTCTTTTTCACAGACGACTAAGCGGAGAGCAAACTGCAATTTTGTTTTCTGTGATACCTGGATTATGATTAATACAACAAAATCATGTGGACGAGGAAGCGGGAATTTAGTTAATTACTTTTGACCAGCCGAAACGTTTTTAAAACGCCTCCTGTGTGGGAGCTGCAGTAGGCAGCGGGCAGGCTGAACGGGCAGTGCCAGCGGAACGGGCAGGCTGAACGGGCAGTGCCAGCGGAACGGGGGCTGGAGCCCGGCGAGTCAGGGCACAGGGAAAGGCGTGGGATCGGCCGGGGGCATTCGGTGGCAACCCTTCACCGTGATATCCCTGGGAAAAGAGCAACCAACCCTGTACGCTCAAATGCTGCCCCCCCCCCCCCCCCCCCCCCCCCCCCCCCCCCCCCCCCCCCCCCCCCCCCCCCCCCCCCCCCTCTGCACCCCACTACACCCCCCCTGGTCTAAGAAGCTAATTTAGTGTAATTTATGCACACATGAATAAGCTTGCCAGGACACTGATTGCCTGTATTAAATCATTAGAGGCCATTAATCCATTGTTTCTGATTCCAGGATCCCCCCCACACCCCCACCCCCCCTTCTGTCTGGCACACTGTCCTTTTGTGCGGGAACACGGGGGGCCTTGTTGGCTCCAGAGACACACGCGCCAAACACATATGTATACATACAATTACCGCCATACTATTAACTGAATATAGATATGCAGATTGTGTACTGTATGATACCAGCGAGTCCTGCTGGGCTAGTTCTGTGTCCTCCATTGCCTGTTTCTGTATTTCTTTAATCCTTTAATTCTGCCATCTTTTTTAAGAACAAACTTTCCTGTCAATAAATAAATGTTTTCTATCATGAACAAAGAAAGCATGAATCCAGTTCCAGTGACAAGGGATCGGGCCTGTAAAGCCTATATGAAGCAGGGCGTAATCTCAGGCGCTGACTCATTAACAAGAAACAACACACAGCATAACGCAGTAGAAGGCATCCCAGGGAGAGCAGAACCTGCCCGTATCAGTTAACCGGGGACACCCAAGTCTGCAGACTTCCTGGCTAGGTCCGTCCCCCGCGCTCGGCGAAACCCCTCGGGGCATTCGCAGGGATATTCAAATGAAGCACGCGCCACGAGCTGCACAATTAGCCGTGTTTAGTAATTGAAGTAACGAGAGCCAAAGGGGGCGGTGTGGGCGGTAGGCAGGCTGGCAGGGGGAGCCCGGTGCATTGTAGCGGGTATCAGCCTGGCGCTCTGTAGCCGCGGCACATGCAGATGTCGCTGTAGTTCTTCCAAAAGCTTTCCACCAGCCAGTCAGCCAAGAGGGAGGGGAGGTAACGAAGACCTCGTTTGGCATGGCACACACCTCCACCGTGTGTTTTATGGGGCCATGGATGTGTGTGAGGGAGGGACAAGGCCGGCAGCCAGGGGCGGGGAGGTTGCGATGGGCGATGGCGGGGCTGATGGGTAGGGCTGTGGGGGGGGGCCCTGCAGGAATGTGGACGTAAATACGGGTAGAGAAACGTGGGCAAAGTAAATCAGATCAGACAGGGTGTCTGCATGCTCCCGAGCGAGTCACATGGTGTGGGCATTATGCAGAGTGCTCATATTAATATGCATAAGGGGCCGCTTTATTATGCGGCCCGGTGGAAGGGTTATATTGGTGGGCTTTGCAGAGCAGCCGTGCTCTGGCTACAGTCTGGGAATGTTATCTCGCTCTGAACAAACACAGCCCTCATTTCCTCTCCAAATGTTTCATTATCACACATTTCCCTGGTGTTCCATTTGAAAAGAAAACAAAAACATACTCATAGTGGTGGTGAGTTCTACGAGGCAGTATCTGGAATGACTGGCAAATTACCAGCACCCTCCCCAAACACAACCCTTACCAATCTCTCTGTTATGTAATGTGACCGGTCATTACCAGCACCCCCACCCCGCCCAAACACAACCCTTACCAATCTCTCTGTTATGTAATGTGACTAGTCATTACCAGCACCCCCGCCCTCCAAAACACAACCCTTACCAATCTCTCTGTTATGTAATGTAACAGGTCATTACCAGCACCCCCACCCCGCCCAAACACAACCCTTACCCATCCCACTGTTATGTAATGTGACTAGTCATTACAAACACCCCCCC